>JAQFJA010000008.1:10782756-10803035 GCA_029874485.1 Naso brachycentron
GAAACACAGACACAGACACAGACACACACACACACACACACACACACACACACACACTTGTCTTGTCTGGCGTAACCAATGACTCTTGTCAGTAATGCATAATCACCATTTCCATTTATGAGGGATTACATGCATGTGCGCGTCGGCCTGCACGCACACACTGCTTACATGTGTGTTAATAGAGGGCCGTAATGTGTTCATTGAATTACTTGAGTATTGTAAGAGAACCTATATATATTGTAACACCTATCTGCACTACTAACACCACATAGTGGACTACTTCCACTCACAAACAAATAGGTACACAATGAGCTTATTAGCTAATACTCCGCTGAGCTTTTAGAGAGTCAGTTTGAATGGCATATGTTAGTTCTGCAGTCAGTCAGTACGTTTACATAATGTTAGAAAAGGTCAGTTTATTATGTTAGTTCAATTAAAACTGGACTTTAAAATACATGTAAACTGGAAATTTCTGGAAGTCAGACTAATGCACCTAGATAATGCGGATGAGAATAAGTTTACTCTTGCATGTAGGGTCCGACCAATATATCAGTTGGGCGATATTATTGGCCAATATTGGGCCATTGCAGATGTATCAGTATCGGCATATGGTTCACCAGTATGCGCCGATATTAAAACTGTTTTTAAGGCTGGAAAAAATGCTTGGACTAGTGACTGAAAATGGTGTAATTACGTAGTTTTAATAACTAAAAAGTGAAGCGTTAACTGTTTACTGAAGTTTGGAATAATGTTTGTTAAAATGTAAGATATCCTACCTCCATTACATGTCTTTGTCACAAGTACTTGATAACTACATTCAGCGGATATTAGATATGTACAATATCATCCGAAATATATATAGGATATTGAAAAATCTCTTACTCACCAATTATTGGTATCAGCATGGGACCCAAAAGTTGGTGGTCGGGCCCTACTTGCATGTATATACCTCAGACAGCCTTGAACTGGCCTTGGCATTCTGTGCATGATCCATAGTTCCCATGGTGGTCTTTGGCACAGAAATCACAGCATAAATTTGTAAAAGGACGAGAAAAAAGTAAAAAGAAGGTATCATCATGGCGAGAAAGTCAATGGTTAATTATGCTAGACCAAGAACCAAGCATTTCTTCAGGGTTCATGTTGTGTCAGCTAAAGGAGTTAAATATGTAAAAGCACATGGATGGAGTGATAACATGGAATACTTGTTTGGTAGGTGACATAATAGGTCAACAGGAAGGAGGTCTAATAGCAACCAGCTAAGCGGGGCATATCGCCACCTACCATAGCAGCGTCAGACATACCTCCCTTATTAAAACGCTTCACCCCCAGTTGTGGTGTACTGGGACAAGAGCAGTAGTCCAATTAAATATCCTTATCGAGCTTTAACCCTGTTCAACTTCATTGTTCATGTAAACACTTTGTTCGTGTCCTCGTTTGCTCACATGATTACTGCGTCTGTGTGATTCTTCCACTCCAAACTTTGTTTTTCTGTTTCGCTCCTTCTCCGTCAGTCTGTCAGCGACTCACCCCTGCATGTCACTCTTTCAAAATCTCTAAACTCTTTTCTCATTGTTGTTGCAGCTTTGCAGAAGCCCTGTGCCGCGCTGACATGGCAGGGCAAAGGAGCATTAACCATTCACCACAGTGCATAATGTCACTCAGCTCACAAACCAGCTCCCATAATCGCTGTCAAATACGAGCTCTAGTGCTGTGATTGTTCTACACATTAACCATGTTGCGACTGGTTTGCGTGGCGAGTCATCATAATGCCGCAGAATCTGAATGGTTCATGGGGTTTTACTGCACACTGTTATTTCTGTAACTGCAGCAAATAGGGCTGCCAGTCAGGAAAGACTTAAAATAGTTTCTCCTTTTTTTGGCTGCAAAATATCTATTGTAAGCCAAGGTGGTAAAATGACTCAATGTACTGTATCCATATTTTTAAATAAAAATATTTAATTTTAGATGACACCTCACAATGAGGAGCTTAACCCTGTGTTAGCCAGAAAGTTTTACTTTAAATGTAGCCTTAAAGGTCAAAGGCAAGCAGCGATATAACTTGCTGTGCTATTAAAGCCAAAGCTCTGTTAGAGATAGGGTGTGTGTGTGTGTCTGTGTGTGTGTGTGTGAGTGAGTATGAGAAAAGTATAGCAAGAGAAGCTCCACTGCAGCATGCAGTGACCCATTGGAAGGGTCAGCCTTGTCATCTCCACCTGGGAGTCGTCTGTAAATTGGAAACTCACCGATGAGAGAGTGATCAATTTGGAGTGAACTCTTTGTGTGTATGTCTGTGTGCGTGTGTGTGTGCCGTTCTAGATCACCTTGCCTGTGTGTACGTGTGTACTTTAATTTTTTTTCAACTCTTTCTGCTCAGTTGTTCTAATCGCTGCACAACAGGATACCAAGAAACTTTTAACTGCGGCTTGTGATGATAACAGAAAAGGCTTCGCTGCAGAATAAGAAAAGGGATGTTTATTATTCAGTTCATGTACATATTTTGTTTAATTTGCTCCCCACTGCACTCTGCATGTCCCCGATCTTTTGTTTGAGCTACAGCCTCCTGTGTCTCTCGCCCTGAGGCCTCAAGTCCACTCAAGGTCTCTGAAGGTCCACATGCTGGACTTTGGCTTAATTAGACTGATTGCTGAGCTCATACAGAACCAGCTCTGATGTTTATTGACCTAACCTGGCTGTGGTCAAGCCTCTCTCAGGAGTGATTTAAGGAGGACTGCGAGGTCAGAGGTCATAGGGGTTTGAGTTCAGCCTGTATTGTGAGGCGGGGGGGGGGGGGGCGTGGCAAATAGCCTTGAGCAGTGGACCTTGACTGCTAACAAAGACGACATTTAAGTGCGGTGTTTTATCCTTTCTTTGTTGCCATGAGAGAAAAGAAGCAGAGCAGGAAGTGCTCTTTAATTCTTATTTTTCTGTTGTGTAATTGGCTACGGATTCAAAACCTCCGGATTCATCAGGGTAAAGGCCTGTTAGGGTTAGTTACTTCAGTGGCGTTTAGCTGAAGTGAAGTGCCACTTTTGTGCATCCCCTCTTTTAAGGTGACAAAGGGGACAATGGCTGACTTCCATCTGACCTAATACAGCATTTATATATTCACGGAGATACAGCTAAGCTGATCTATTGTCAAGATGTCTTTTCTCTCCACATCTGCCTATCAGGCCATCTCCCGTCTCATTGTTTCATTCAAAAAAATAAATAAAGGATGAGGAGGAAGGGGTGACTGGTTTAAAGCCAAGGTTATATTTAAATATGCACACAGGCTCTGCTGTATCTTTAATCGCAGATGAATTCCAGCCTTATTGTGGCGGTTTGAAACATATAGCTGCCACAGCTGAACAGAGACCGACACACACAGACACATATTCACACCTCTGTCCAAAGCTCTCACATTTATCTTGATGTCAACGCACAGCAGTGGAGCATTGAAACCACATGCTGACAAAATACACAGAAATACTGGAGTATGTACATTACCGTGGTGGTTATTAAGGCCTGTTCCACTGGACTTCTGTGTGCACATTTGTCCTCCCGGCAGCTTTGACTCATTGACTAATGATGTGGTTTGTTTGTGTTTGGTGTGCACATGCTCTGTGTATATGTAACTGGGGTCTATGCAGGGGTTGTTTGCATATGTGAAGGTCACTGGGGTCAGTGGGTCAGCTCACCGCAGTGCCGTCCTTCTCTTAAATGCATGGAGACAGAAAAGCAATAAACACATTGAGGAAGGTTAAGTGTTCAGTTACGACTGTTTACACTGACCACACATCGTGCATTTTAAAGTTTATGTTGGGAAGCTGGTCTAAATATATCATTATGCACTTTAAACTGGGTAGTTGCGCCCTTCAGGTGAATAAGTAACATCTGCAAAGGTCTTTTGATGAATTTTCTTTCTTAGACTCACTTGCAGCTCTTTAAGGATTTCAAATGTAAAGCTACAATAAAAATTAACAGTTGGATTGCCTGTTAAATGGTAGGGCTCAACTGATATGTTGGTCTGCCAACATTATCAGCCAATATATCACTATCAATGAATATGTTTTCTGAGAAGTGCTGATATTAAAAATGTTTGAAAGGTCCTATTTTTAAGATTGCCAAATCAGCAAATACTGACGCTTTGGTGTGGTAGCTCAGGCCAACCAAGCCACCAACCCAAAGCTTCAGTATTTGACGAGCTGGGTTTCCCAGTTCATGGAATACTAATGAGTTGAGAATGAGACGCAGACATCAACTTTTTCTACAA
This sequence comes from Naso brachycentron, assembly GCA_029874485.1. Lineage (NCBI taxonomy): Eukaryota > Metazoa > Chordata > Actinopteri > Acanthuriformes > Acanthuridae > Naso > Naso brachycentron. The sequence continues at coordinate 10,787,009 of JAQFJA010000008.1, forward strand.
AGTGAGCCTCAAGGAAAAAATGGAAAAATGCTTGGACTAGCGATTTAAAATGGTGATATTACGTAGTTTGTCTAGAAGAGGGCGGTCTGGTTCTTAATGACTAATAGGTAAAGTGTTTGCTGTTCAGTGCACTGAGGTTTAGAATAGTTAGTTAAGTGTGTAGGATATCCTGCCTCCATGATATATCTTTGTTACAAGTTTTTGATAACCACATATTAGCCAATATATTGGAATATTCTTCCTCCACAATATTGGTACCGGCATTGGCCCCCCAAATCCTGTATCAGTCGGACCCTGTTAAACGCAGTGGAAGACAAGTTTGATATCTGTGAACGTGGTGAAACATGGCAGCAGTGAAGTTTTTTCTTTCACACTCGTGCTTTAATGCTCATATTGACACATACACATTGTGTCAACTGCAGTGTGATCACAGTGCATACACTCAATTTATTTTCACTCATTAATCTGCTGATGGATTTAACTTAACTGACTGCCCGGCCACACACATGCAGATAAATATGTAGTAGATAGATGAGCAGAGACGTTAATTAAACACATACACATTTTGATGCTTGATCCCTGCATGTAAACATTCATACACTTATATACATAAACATGTACATCTATGTTGCTCTAAGCAGAACATAATGGACTCAAGCACACACACACACACACACACACATACACCCTCGCATAGCCAGCTGCAGTGAGGTAGTCTTTTATCAAGACCATGTGGGCCATCTGGAGCCAATTAATACAGCCCCTAAGGTGCAGACTCTGGATCACCGCTCTTCTCCTCTCACAGTAACCTTTACCATGGGAGGGAAGGCGAAGTCTGACTCGAACCCAGCCTCATGCCAACATCGATCAGACCTTTAGGTCCATGCTGCGGACGAGCTCAAGGCTGGACTTGATTCAGATGTGACATGTACCTGCAGACGACAGAGAAATAGAAGCTAGATTTTGAATGTATGAGATATTTCGAGGATAACTATTTCTCAATACCTGATTTGTTTATTAAATCCTGGGGACAGTTCTAATGCTTAAAACATACAAGTTATATAAATGTAAATATACTATTATGATTTAAACACACGTGCTTTGTTTTTGTTGTATCTTTCAGCAGTGTCTATTTCTTCGAACAGTATATGCAAGTTAAACAGAGAATAATTAGCTGTTTTAATCCCTTTTTTCTGGCATGCTACACTTCATAGTTTTTGCTATTTTCCATGCTTCTAGTTTTTCTGATTCTTAAAGTCATTCTAGTCTTAGGTGCAAAGTTTTGGAATGAATGCAATTAAGATAAACAATTGTTTCCCAATTAATTCAGCATTTTTGGCATCGCTGGCCCCTGCTATAACCCAAAGACCTTCACAGTTTTAAGAGCGCAAAGTGCTTTAAAAGTCAGACACATTTGCACAAATCAACACAGGGACTACCAGCTCCTGTTCCACTTGCCTTTCCAGCCTTATCCAAATATCAGGTTACAGCGGTGCAACAAAGGTCTGAAACCAAACTACACATAACAGCCGAGGCTCCCCTGTGGAGGACCCCGCCGTCTTTTACAAGGTCTGCAGTGTACAGAGTGTGACCTGAGGAGAACACGCACACTTGCATTAAATACCTTCTCACATTAAGATGCTCAGCCATTCAGTCTGCCTTTCAGTCCACTTCATTACATCTGATGCTAATTTGGCGGAAAAATTAAAAATGTATTGTTTAGCCGAGTCATCCGTAACACGCTGTTAAGTCGAACTCCTGACAGTGTTTGTCCCCTCTGCTGTCCTAAATTATACACTGCTTCTTGTGCATATTGGCCTTTATTCATCAATATTTGACAAACATAAAGAATTCAAAGATGTTGTTATGCAAAGCCAGCAGTTGGTTCAATAAATTAAACCTGCTGCTTCTTCAACAATCAATTCTGCCTAGTGGGAATTCAAAACTTTTTTTTTCATGTATTATAAATGTTAAATGCATAATGAGCTAATATGTGGCTTAATACATCAGCTCTAAACACATAGACACAAATGTGCTTAGTCATCTCTCCTGCACTCTGCACCCTGCTGATGTGCTTTGGCTGACAGTAAGCGTGTAGCCTATAAGTAACCAGCGATTTCTATTCGTAACCCTCTTCTCCCACACTGAGGGTTATTGAGTTATTGACCGAGTGTGAAAGAGAAATTCAGCTTTTGCTGGCTTTGATCCGCTGGGCTGAGGGTCAGAGATGATGATGAGGGTCTGATCAGCATCACCGGAGTTAGTAGAGAGTGAATTGCTCAGTGGCACTTAAGCGGTCTTGAAGCATAAGTCGAGATGACCATGTTGGGAAGTCTTTGCCATCATGGCAGTTCCCATGGAAACGGCCCTCATTGGAAAAGGTGTTGATAAGATGGAGACTGAAGAGTGCGAGAAGTCTTTGATTGACAAGGTCGCGTGTGAAAGAGTGGGATCTGTGCCACCTGCCCGGGTCGCTGGTGTGGTTTGATAGGTAGGTAGATGAAGTCTCTGTAGATCTCAGATGCTTTAAACAACAATTAGAACAATAAAAATCAGCTACCATGACACTAAGACAAATTAGAGGAAAGCCTAATGGATACGTGAGGTTACCGACTGACAGTCCAATTATCAATAAGGTGAAAGATGGCGGCATAAGGTGCTTATAGATACAGTCAAAAAATGTTTAGTGTGCAAAGAGCAAAGTAGTAATAATAGGACCTGACGATGTGGGATTTTTGGGGTGGATGCTGATACCGATGTTAGGGAGCAAGAAAATTCCGATATCTGTCTGCCGATATTATGTAAATATATGTATAATATCAGCTGAATGTGGTTATCGAATAATTGTGACCAAGATATGTAATGGATACTTTACGTTATAAGAAACTTTATTCCAAACATCAGTGCAGTGAACAGTGAACATTTCACTTATTGGTCATTAAATAACAGACTACCCTCTGCTGGACAAACTGCATGACTACACCATTATAAATCACTCGTCCAAGCATTTTTCCAACCTTAAAAAAAACAGTTGTAATGTTGACACATATCCGAGAACATGTGTCCTGATACTGATAAATCTGTGATAGGCCATTATTGGCTGATAATGCTGGGAAACCAATATATCATTTGGGACATACCAATTACAATAACAATAGGAGAAAGAAGAAGAATAGTAAGAACAAGAATAGAATAAAATAAGAGGGAAGTAAACTAGCTGTAGTTCCTCTCTGTCCCTTCATCGTCTCCTCCTCCCATTTTTTCATTTTCTGTGTTAGAGAAAAACCACAAACGGCCCTTTATCCCCTTTCTTCTCCCTCCTTTTCGTCTCCTTTCCCGGGACGGCTGGCTGACAGGGTCGTCAAAATTTTCTCACTCTGTCTCTCTCAAAGATAATCAATGCTCTGGCAGCTACGGTGGCATGTGTAATATTAGACATTAGAGCAGCCCTTTGAAGGGTGGATGGCTGACGGAGGGGAGGTGGGGTGGCAGGAAGGGATGGAGGGAGGAAGGGATGGATGAAAGGTGGATTAGAAAGGGATGAATGGGGACATCCTGCTGTAATCTCTGCACTGTTTCCCCCTCTACTGGATCTCTGTTTCCACTTTTTCCCTCCCTGTTCTCCTCTGGTTCTCCTTCAATCAGGGCAATCAGTGTAATGTTAACTTATGTAAGCCTTACTTACCTACGATGGCGATGTACCAATGAGTATTCTACAGTTAAGCACACATGGGAACATAGTGTACCCTCATTCTCACACACACACACACACACACACACACACACACACACACACACACACACACACACAGGCAGCCCTCCTCTGGGCAGACGGAGAGTTAAATCAGATGCTCATGTTACCGCTCTTAACGCAGTGGCAGCACTTGTAAAAACAGTCAAATTTTTGCAAATTGTTCCCATGCTGATTTCTCAATATTTACCCAGTCTCTGTCACTCTGAAGTGTGTATGCATGTGTCAACCTTCGTCATGCATGATTGATTGTTTTAGCATCAAAAGAAACGTGGCTAAACACTGACATATTTGTAAAACTTTAGGGATGATGTCTAATTTCAGAGGAATCTGGATAAATTAGTTAAACAAGTGTTACTATAATTGTTTTCATGCTCTAATTTCCCGACACCCTCGATAGCGATAATAACAGTAATTCTGTTTTGCCACCTGAGAACTGTTTCCAAAGAGGAGAGCTGTCTGTCATCTTTCAAATAATCAGCTGCTGGAGTTGTAGTTTTCACAATGGAAGCTGATATGGGTTTATTTATCCGTCCCCCTGCCTGTGGATTCACAGCCAAACCCTGGCATTATCACATGATCAGTGAAGCAGATCTTTTTTTATTACCTTTTTATTAGCTGTCTTTGCTTTTAGCGGGCCAATAAAGACAGAAGATAACAACTGATAATTTATGGAAAAATGTACATAAGGAAAGATTTAGTCCAATTACAGGAGATTACCTAAAACCACAGACGTATTTCAGTGATTGTCGGACTTTGGGAAAGCCCCCCAGCGTGTCTCCCATGTTAGTCAGTAGGTAACAGATAACAGAGGATCATCCCAGGAAAACCTGAGGCTTGTCTAAAGAGGCTCTGGTTGAGTGTCTAGACAGGATGTAGTCAGCATGTTGCTTTATTAGCTCATCCGTCTTTGTCTCGATTCTTTTGCACGTGCTTTGCTTTGGTTGTCATACTGCCTGTTTTTCGTTTTCGTTGATGTGACAGTTATTCCCCCGCTCTCTCTTCTAAATAGTTAAATAAGAGTTAAATAAGATCCTATTCATCTAAGGCCAAAGCAATAAAGCTGTCCAGAGTTTAGCTTAACAGGCTTTTATAGAGAACTCTGTTTCTCCTATGCTTAGTGTAAGTGTTTTTTACAAAGCTCAGTCTGTGCCGCTCGCTCGGCTGCAAAATCAGATTGTAGGTGATTGATTTTATTGGATGTGGGATGAGTTTGGATGGCTGCACATTTGAAGTATTAGCATAGCAACAGCTACAAATACATGCATAGGGCTCACACACAGCATGGCTGTGTTTGTGCAAAAACATCAAGATTTTTAAATGGCTTTGGACGTGTAGATGTAGTAAGAAGAAATATAGTTGATGGAGAGAGAGGTGAGGTAAGAGATGTGTGGGGTTTCACCTTTAATCAAAGTAATCAGTTAAAATCTCCGTGCATGTTTGTACTTATGCAGTTCATTCACATGTGACACTGTGTGTTTTTTTATATTTATAGAGCAGGGAAGGTGAAGGGATGAAAATAAAAGAAAGAGGGTCAAAGAAAATGATCCAAATAATAAGACAGATATTAGGTAGAAAAACACCATTGATGAGCAATGCATGAGTAAAACGCCTCTAGCTGCATCTCTAAATTAGGAAGTTTTATTGGCTTAACACAGTTCAGTACATGTGGCAGATGCTATGTGTTATTATATCATTTATAAAAGGAAGTACTATTAATTATAGGCAGCACTCAAATGTAAAATATGAGATAGAAATGTTTCTTGGCTCTGCTGTGTTTGGACAGGTGCTTTGGGTTACAGACTTGACAGGAAATGAGAAGTTGACTAATTGCTTTTCCACTGAAGCTACTTAAAAAGAAAAACTATAGAAATTGAGTGAAGTGGAATGTGGTTAAAGGTACCACGGTAACTATGACTGCAATATTTCTACATATATTGTCTCTCTTCCCTTTTCTCTGCTGCATTTCCTTCTTCTCACACTCTGCATCTTACCAAATCTTGCTTTCAGCTTCCCATCGCACACCACCCACCGGCCTTTCCTCTCGTCTGTCCAACACTTCATCTCACTCTCTGGCTCTGGCTTCACCTTCTTCTGCTTTTCTCTCTGCACTCTCCATCCCCCCGTGGTCACGACCAGTTTTGCTATGGTGTGCGTGCAGGCTGAGTAGGTAACTGTTTCCTGAGGACAGACTTGACTTTGGACAGATGAGGATATAATGCCAGGCAATTACAAAAGTCCAGCTTCTCAGACCCGACACAGATGTGTGAATCGAAGGGAATTGTACTTTTTACCTCTCACACTTCGCTCATCTCAGCCCTCGAGCTGTTTATTACTCTGTTCCCCTCTAAGTTGCTTTGAATAGGTTTTGATCTTTCTTTGGTTCATTCTCTGCATTTTTCTGATCGTTTCCTTCTCCATATGTGTTTGTCTTTTTCTTTCTCTTTCATTTACTATTCTATTTTAATATATCCTTCAGCTTATCTGGTTGAACATCAGCAAAACTCAGCTTTGCTCTTTATCGGGTTAGTTTTCTCTTCGCTCTCTTCCTTCATTCTTTGGTTGTGGCACAGTCTTTTCACACATGTGCTGCCTTCTTGCCCCTTTTCCCTTTTCTATTTTGTATGTAAATTACAGCCTTGTGTAAAGTGACACCTGTCCCCAACGTAATATTAGAATATTGGATCGTCGTTCTCTTTGTTCTGTAATACTGGGGGAAAACGGTCCCACCTGGACTTACCGTGCTTTTATGTGAATGTTAGAATAAGGGAGCACATAACACCTTTTAACTTTCACTGCCACATTTGTTAGGGGGCTTTAATGCATTTAAATGAGGAGAATGATGGACATTGTCAGAAATTCGAAATCAAAACTAAATTAGATTAATATTAATAACGTCACTTCTATGTACTATTTAATTCATGCTGATCAGAGCGAAAGGCTTTTGTTTACTGAGCGTTTTGACTGTAAACTAACTGGACGTGTGCAAACACTTTGTTCAATTCTCTCACACCTTGTGTCCAAATGCGGCGCAACAGTAAGGTGCGTGCAATCATCTCTCAATTTCTCACATATTGAGCATACGCCCGTGTCGCGGCAGGAAATTGACACGTTTTGACACCGCGCTGTTTCCTGATTGAAGTGCAATCGGAACTCTGCACCTTTCTCAGTGCTCCAAATGCATTGTGGGTGTTCTCCAGACATGATCCTATCTTTTTTTTTACTTCAATCCGATCCGCGGCAAATTGACAAATAATACCAGGATATCACATTTCTTCTATCACCGCTCCTCAACGTTTCTATGGTAGCTCACACACACGCACACACACACAGCTGCACTAATCGATTGAGGCCACTCGCTGGTTCATGTGGCCCCTGACAGTCTGAGACTTTTATGGTGTGTGTTTGTGCGCGCATGTGCCAACATGTTAAGTGTGTATAAGATTGAGTGTCCACGTCCAGGTGTGTGCGTGTGTTGTGTATACGAGAGAGGCAATGTGACAAGCAAGTCCATCGCTTTCTCTCAGACATCCGCTCGTCTTTAATATTCTCCTCCTTGCCTCACCCCCACTGACACACACTGTGAAATAAAGAGAGTAAAGAGACAAGCAGAGAGAGAAATGAGAAAGACATCTTAACGGTTTCATGCACCTCTAGGTAAGGAAACACAACATCGAGGGGGAGAGAAAAAAAAGTGGAGAATAAAATGGTGGAAAGTGAGAAACAGAAGAAAAAGAGGAAAATGATGATAGAAAGATGAAGAAACGTAAGATGTTCTCTGTGTGGTTGTTTTCGCACACAGTTCCCCGTATTCGCTTAGTATCAGCTGCCACTGCTGTTTCTGGCTTCTTTATCACTTAGTGCTCACAGGGATTAATATAAGAACTACAACATGTGTGTGAATCTGTGCACATGTGCTTGTTTTGTTGCAATTTACACACATTTACACACAAATACACTCAAACACTCTGAGCACTGAGTGATCGTGTCAGCCAGTGAGTGCGTGGGTGCCAGCACATCCGAGAGATCAGGATGGGCTCACTTCCATTTACTGAACACACACACACACACACACACACACACACACACACACAAAGGTGATCAATTCTTCACTACAGGGTAATTGTTTCACCAATGCACTCTGCAGTGAGATAATAGCCATAGAGCCTCAGTATTATAAAGAGGAGAGTGTGTATGTGTGTGTGCAGACTGCTTTGTCTTTTGCTGAGATGTAAATGATATCATCGATGCATACTGTTCATGCAAAATCTACTTTAACTACACAGTGCTGTGGGTGTGTGTGTGTTTTTTTAATGTTTTTCTGATGTATAAATGTATTTTGAATGTTTAAAATCAATGTGACCTCTTACATATAAATTCTAGGACAAAAATCTGAATCTAAACTATTATCTGAGGTCGTCATGGCAGCCTCCTTGTTGTAGTAGCCCATCGCTTTTGAGCAGACAGTGTTGTGTTCAACTGTAGTTAAATGATACATAACTCACTCCCTCCTCTTCTTCTCCTCTCCCTCGCAGACCTCGGCTTCAGGCTCAAAGGAAGTTCGCCCAGTCACAGCCCAACTCGCCCAGCACTACACCCATCAAAGTGGCTGACACGGGCAGCCTAAACAACGGCCTGGCCACTGTGCCCTCCTCGTCCCTCTCATCACTCTCCTCTTCATCGCTGTCCTCCTCCATTCAGGACCTGTCCAGACGCAAGCCCAAGACGGAGGACTTCCTCACCTTCCTCTGCCTCAGAGGTAAAAAGCAGCAGAATGGAACAGATAGCTCTAATATTAGAGGCTTTAATGCAGTCTAAGGCTGCACAGTGTTTTGCTACTGTTTGGCTGTCTTTAAATAGGCCTGCACTGTGTAAACTTATAATACCAAGCATGTGATAACTGCCAAGATCAAGCATTTCTAAGATCTGTCATACGGTATGTGCAGCTCTCGTGTAGAAGGTCTAAAGGGAAACCCGAGCCGTGGTGGAACGCTTTGCTCTGCTATTTATTATAGACACACACACACACGCACTTAAAATGCATGCATAAGCTATGCAAGGATAGCAAGTTTTGTAAAGTCGGGTTTTGATCACTCTCCACCCACTCATACACACACACACACAACCACACACACACACACAGCACAGATAGCTGTGTACTCGCCCCAGGCTAAGATTATCCTGCATTTCATCAGCTTACACATCTCCCCCTCCCTCCTTTCAACAACTATCTGTCTCTTTAACACCTTGCCCATCACCCTCTACCACAGACAGCTGTTCCTCTATACTGAAGTTCTCACACAATCACATGCTACCAACACTACACAGGTTCACTGACACGGTGTAGCACCTTCGATGTCAAATGAACTGTAAAAGCCGCGGCAGAGTAATGAGAAGCAGAGTTTAGAGTGCGCGGATGTGTGTGTATGACTCTCCAGTGCCACACACAGCAGCATTGTTTATTGGGAGTGCCGTAACAGGGCGCACTATTTGGGATAAATGCAGGCGGTGAGATGCTATCGCACACCCATACAAACTGCCAGTGTACAGTAGCTGAAATTAACCAAGACCCCCCTCGACACTCGCTGTATCTAAACAAGTGCTGCTCTCTTTTCCTGTGGAGTTAATGAAGGATTCATGTTACTCATAATCTGCACTCTGCTGGCTAGCAAACAGGGGAGGCTCGTCTGCTGCCAGAACACTGCAAAAAGTTCCTGCTTCACGAGAGCAAAGACCCAAGTGCATGAATCCTCTAAGAAAATCTGTGCTGTTTCTAAATCTGAGCTTGCAGAAAACTGCAAAACAAGAACAATTTCAAGTTTCAAAACTGATGTATCATTCTCAAAAACTGCTCTGTGATCCATTAAAAACTATGAGGGCTTTGACTCACCATGACATCAATCGCCCACTGGTCAATTTTGGGCCTTTGGTGAGAGTCTGTTGCCCTTTGTCCCTTATTATTGGCACTAAAAAGCCCTCGTCTGCAGCTCTCTGGATCCTGTCAGTGAGAGAAGTCACTCTCAATGCTTGTTCAGTGGGAGCCACCAAGTGCACAAGAAGAGAGCAGAATTAAAATACAGGAAAGCAAGCCAAGACTAAAAGTCAAGAGGGCACACAGAACGCTCCTCTCATTTTTCACCAATCATTCCAATAAACAAATGTTTTCACAATGATATGTCAGTCTGGAAAAAGATTAGCATCAGATTTTTAGGAAAGGCCAGCTCTCTGTGAAAGTGGTGTGCAAACGCTGCTTTGTCCTAACAGTTGTTTTTATTTTTGCTATCTCCTGTTTTTCCTTGTTGAACGACGAATGCAAACTGCTGTCACCTACTGCTGGCTGTACTCTTTGCGGTGTGTTCAAGTGCAGCTTATTGGCCAAGACACAGACAACTTGAGGTGACTTCTGTGCTAATGTGTTGATTATTTTTGGTGTCTGGTGCTTGAGGGTTGCTATTAAGAATTCTTATGGTATCATCATCATCGCAGACATCATTTATGCTTTCTAGAATTTTTTAATTGTCTACATCCAAATTACATCTTGCATAAGAGAAAACTGAATACAAGTGTTTTGCTCCTAGTGTTCCTCTGAGCAGATTTTACATGGTACTGTGAACTTATCCGTTTTGTGATTAGAACAAAAACTGTAACACATATTCTGTGCAGACTTGCATGTAAGATAAACCAGAAAGCACAGTGACCCTTCGACTCTTTTAAAAAAAATACCAACTTTACCTTTCATTCATGTCTGTCTGTCACATTCAAGGCCTGAATAACAAAGTTTCTTTTATTTTCTCAAACAACCTTGGTCGTGACTTTTCTTCACTATCTTAATTTTACCTTTTGTCACCTCTTTCTTAAACATGTCCTCGCCACCAGAATTAACTGACTGGGAAGACAAAAAGAGCCGTCACTTCAGATTAATTTACTGTTATCATTATTAACCTGTGCACACTGAACAAAGTAGGCTAAAGCCTCAGGAGAGCCACATTTAGATTTAAGTCTGTTGGGACGTGGCGGCTATATGTTGCTATTCTGACGAGAATCCTCCCATTATGGAATGTCATTTTAACCTTTCAGGGCTCATTCAAGAACGCGTAATTGGAGGTTGCTAAAACTGACTGAAGATCTCAATAAGAGCAGCTTTGATTTGCATATATAGGCCAAGATGTTACATAGGCTAATGATATAATGTCCCATATGCTTTGAAGTTGAGATTATTCTTGGCTCTGGGTGCTAAGCTAACCCCCCTCCCTTACATGTGGAGTGTAAGACTAATGAGCTGTAGGTGACTGGTCCTGACTCAGTTCTGCTGCTCGCTTTCTTTATAATTAAGGTTAGAAATGGTGCTTTGCAAGCTGATTTCTAGTCTGTGCTCTGCTGTGCTACCAAGGATAAATTTAGAGCTAGGCTGCTAAGCTAACGATCGAATGGTTTTCCACTGGGCTTTTTCCACTCTGCCGCTCCCTGCTTTGCCACTGTATTTATAGACCCAGTTTAGTCGTGTGTGTATCTGTGTGTGTGTGTGGATCTATTATCCATGCTGCGAGGATGACATTTTCCTGCGCGGGGCTTCTTCTGCTCTGTTTTTCCCCTTGGCCTCTCATATGACCCATATGCAGGGACCCTTACCAAGAGAGGGACATGGGAGAATGTCAGCAGAGCCCTTGAGGTTGCGCATCTCTGAGTGTGTGTGTGTTAGAGTGTGTGTGTGAGTGCAAATCTGGGCTCACTACTGATGTTGCTCGTTCTGCTTATCTCCCGTGTGTGTGTGTGTGTGTGTGTGTGTGTGTGTGTGTGTGTCTACACACGTGCAGCATCCTCGGTGTATGACGAGACACAGCCCAGGAGGACGTCAGTGTTAGCCTGGTTAATCTTTTCAAAGGGACTCGAGTCTTTGATATTGTCTGAAACCCCCCAATCCCCTTTAAGATTCTGATATATGTCTCTCTGGTGATCTGACCACCACACACATTAGGCTGCTTCATGTCTGCTACCAAAATGCCTCAGACAGGATCTCCAGCTACATTATGGAAATCTCAAATTTCCATCTCCCTAATTCTCTTTCGTTTCACTTTGATTCTGACTCATTTTTTTAAGTTCCAGGGGGGCGTTTTGCAACATTTCTGCCCTAAAAGCGCTATCGGTGGACGTTTCTGGGCTTCGTCCGAGGTCAAACGTTCACAGCGTGTAAACACACACCCACTGCAGTGTTTGCTTTTCTTATCCAATAAACATTACACATCCACCCCAAAGACTTCAATCCGTCACTCTTTCTGACAGCGGCATAAAAGCAGTTAAAACATGAAGGTTTTAAAGCTGCGAAGTTAGCGGCAAAAAGAAACAAATGTTGTGAAAGCAGCACTCTTGTGTCACTCTGCGTTTTGAAATCACAACTCAGTTTTTTATCACTCTGCATGTTACTCATGTACCTTTGCATCCAGTGGAGGTTTGTAGCTGAAGACATCTTATTCTCTTGGGTTTTTATTTTTGCTGCTGGTGGTGTTGTTGTTGTATCTGAGGAAAAGTTATTTTTGACTCCTCAATGGGGGGGAAGCAGGATTATTCTGATGCAACGTGGGAGTAACCGGACAGAGAAGTTAAAAAGCATGATTTCGGTCTACTGTATAGATGGATGCACACCATGCGTGCTCACCACCCACACTGTCTCGGACCTATATTCTGTATTTATCTCACCGCTCATCTCCTGCAAACACTCACACACACACACCCCTCACACACAAAGCAGAGTGCTCAGACCTTGCCTGTGTTCTCAGAATGGTGTTTATGTGTGGTCCAGGCCTGTAGTTGGGCTGTTTATATCCATGGAGAAAGCCATTTGGGTGGTAGCCAGACAGTCTGCCTCTGGCTCTGTCTGCCTCTGGTAACCCGGAGGGTGTAGTGCTGCTGATGGCAGGGTGAGGGCAGCACTGAGAGGTCCTCCAGGTCATCAAGGGTTTCGTTTCAAATTGAGATACCCACTATTTGAGTAAGTGACCCAGTATTTCAGGAATGATTGTTGTGCAATGAGTCATCTTTACAATATTCAACAATACATATGAGGAATTGTTTATTTTGTGCTTTTTGTCAGTTATTTACTAAGGTTTGTTCCCATTCAGGTTCACACAAACGCACACACAATATACACATTGACGAAGATGAGATAAGAATAGATTAGGGAGTAAATGAGTAACCATTTGCACACACACACTCCTGGAAATGTGGTTCTTGCATAAGAGTAATTTCCAGGAGTGTGTGCCAGTATGCCCGTGTGCCGCGGCTGTGTTTACCTCGTTGCCCCCTGGGCCTTCGCCCATGCCTGCCAGCCCCGGCGTGTGCTGCCTCTCTCAGGTTCAGCGGGGCCAGTCTCTCTGCTCTGCTTACATAACCTCCCAGCCCTGACCCAGTGAACCAAAGAACTCAGATTCTCAGTATGTGATCACACATTGCACTTTTCACATCTGCTTTTTAAGAAAAGAGTGCAAATCCCAGGAAGTGCGCTTCGGGCTTTTATCTTTGTAGCAAGATTGTTAGACTTGATTTTGTGTGATGGTATTTTTATTGTCTGAGAAGCACATTTTCCCACCAGGGAGTAGGATTTCAAGTCCGACAGCTACTCGTGTGTCTCTGAAGTGCATTGTTGCAGTGACAACTGAATTTCCCTCCGGGCTGAGGTACTTTTCTCTCTCTCTAATGTGTGATTGCTGTTTGATTAAAGCCTGGAAACTGTTTAAGTAGAGTTGTGACTCTCTGCTGTGCAGAAGTTTATGTAACGCTGTCTTGTTCCGTGTTCTCCTCCGCGAGCAGACAAACTGTTTGCGGGGTTAATGGTTTTACTGACATCAAGGAATGTCAATTGGAGACATAATCCCTAATCCCCCCCTCAGTCTCTCTCTCTCTCTGTTTCTCCCTGAGTGACTGATAAACAGTTTTGGGAGAGCTCAGCTGTAGCAGATAACTGTCCCTCTTTACGCCAGAGAGCCCAGATTTTTCTCTGACCTCCCCTTAAAAACAGACCTTGTGCTTTTCAGCGCACACATGCGACACTTTGCCCCAAGTCAGCATGTCACATGTCCCCCATGGCAGCTAAAAACCCTCCTGATTGACTATTAAATAGTCCTCATTGTTTCAGCTACGGTTAAAAGGACAAAAGAAGGATAGCCTGAGAAGGGAGGGTTTGTAATTATGCTCCCCCACCCACCCACCCGTTAAAAATGACAATCCTAATAGACTCTTTCAGACCTAATTATGATTTGTCTGCGGTCGGAATGAGGTGGATGAAAAGCCGATGTAATTGTGGGATTGGGCTCAAAACCCTGTCGGAGGTCTCGGAGAAGGACGGAGTGTGTTCTGTGTGTGTGCTTGTGTGTATTTCAAGGAGCTGATGGATTTGGGGTCTCTGGTGTTGCAGCCACTCCCGTTGCGGGATGCCAGTGGTCAGTTTTGGACCACTTGTTCTGTTTGGCAGCTCTGCTCGTCTTTCTATCTTTGTCTCCTCTCCCTTCGCTCAAAAATCCTTGACAGTCTTATTTTGGGGATGTTGATATATTCGAGGATACAGTTGTGCCGTTGTCACATCTTTTTCTGTAAGATCCTGGTCCTCGTTTTCTACCATTCTGCTTCTTTCTGCAAAGTTTCTTTCCTTCTGCTGTTTTCTTTCTGGTCTTCACAGTCCACTCCATCTTTCTTCCTCTTGTCGATTTCTATTTCGTAACAACTGTCTACACAAACCTCAAAGAACTTGTATTCAGTGTGGATTCACTCCCACATCCTGATCCCTGCTTGAATGGTTTTCGCAGGTACTGCAGAAGCACACACACACGCCTTCCGTTAGTGTGTTTGAACATTTTTGCTTGTTCATCTCCGCTTCCCTGCACCCCCAAACACACACACCCTCCTCCCTCCATCTCTGCCCCCGGGTGCCCCTGTGGTCTGTTTGCCATTGGCCCTCTGACCCCTGTTTAGGCCAGTAAATTACAGCCATTTAGCTAATGAAGCAAGTCATTAGAAGCTGATTGGGCCGGTGTGTGTGCCGCCTCGGTGTATTTGTTTGGTCAGAAGAGAGGACGTTTGCTCTGTCGCCAAGATAAACGAGGCATGTGTGTGTGAGTGTGTGTCTTGAGGTGTGCGTGTGAGGCTTTTGGTATCTGTCGGTTTGGATGTGTGCTGCGGTCACCAAGCCTTCAAGGCCTGATCCGCTGGTTAAAAGCCAGATTGTACTTTGCTACAAAGTGGCACTCCTACACGAGTTCAGCCACTTATAATTGTCTGCATCCTCCTTCAGATGCTTTATGCCAAGAAACCACAGCGTAAACACACACTGGGCGTGGGTTATGAGGGCTTCCTTAACCAGACGTGGTTTGAGAATCCATCCCTTACCATGTGGTTCACTATGGATTATGTGAAAGCTGTAATTTGCTGTTGTTGAACGGTTACTTTTTGTCCTACAGACCTCCTTTAGAAGTTAGAGAGAGCAGGTAAAACTCCTACACTATCTGTTCGGGGAATCTGCTGCCACCGCAGATTTTTTTTTCTCTCTCTCCAGCTCTCTGAGGAGTTAATTAGAAACTGGCTGTGCTGCTGTGTGAAAAGTTTGATCCAAGGCACAACAAGATGTTTTATTAGCGGGCTCTTATTTTTTCAGAGTTGGGAAAAAGCTTTGATAGGAGTATGAAATTCAAACTGAGCTTTCAAAATAAATTTAAAGTGACGTGTGGTAACCGCAGGTCCCCCAGCTGGCCAGAAATAGCAATAATAGTTGTTAGTGCACTTTAAAATGAAATTTATCTACATTGAAAGACAGTGTGGAATAATGATTTCAATATGTTTATTGCTTTATGTTCTCATGACAAAATCTGACAGTCATCCATCAAATTAACGTCATTGGAGAAGTCGATTTAGCGCAGTAGAGGAACAGCAGGGGTTTTCTAGCTTTCACACTCCAGTGTTTCCTTAAAGGACCACACCAGTCTCTCTACAGAGATCGCCCCTATCTTCTACAAATGTTGCTGTTTAAATTTACTTATGTGTATTATTTAGTAGATTTCAGGCTGCTTTTTTAAACTCCATTCACTGTCATTCATGTTAAAACAGGGTATTGAAACACTATAGGATTTAGAGTTGTTTGGTATAGGTAGTTTAGAGAGAGAGAGAGAGGACCTGGGAACTGTTGAGATGAAAGTTATTATGAACGTCCCAAAAAAATTGTTCCTTGCAACTGCTGCGTAAATAAAGCATGAAGAAGGATTTTGACACAGACATTCTTTTTAGCTAATGTTG
>JAQFJA010000008.1:10857444-10872141 GCA_029874485.1 Naso brachycentron
TCAAATTAATGAAATTATAAATTTTAAACTAATAGTTGCTGCTAATCTGGCTGCCAGTATTACAAAGTCATCTGTTGTCATGTGACCCACCACTTGCAAAGAATAATATCTCCTGTTAAACTTCCGTTAAATATTTAATTTCTGAGCCAGGTTTTGAAAGTCTGTTGTTTTGACTGGCTTGTCCTTTTTCTGATTAGACTCTCTAAGAGAAGGCGTCTTTGTGAGTTTTGAAAGGAATCAAGGAACAAGAGATTTCTTGACATCGTTTTCATATTTTTTATTAAAAGCTTGATCTTGTTAACTTGCACTTTCATTGCATACTTCCCTTTTTTAAAAATAAATTACTACCTTTGTAATAAGGTTGAGCTATGTTTGACTTAATCCATTCCTTTTGATTCCACAGGCTCGCCATCTTATTGTAAAATGCTTTTCTTCATGTCTACAACATCTGATTTAGTCTTTTTCATGCACCCTTGCTGCTCCTAACCTTTGCCTTTTTTTAGCAACCTCATTTCCTACTTGCACAGTTCGACACAATAAAGCTTCAGCTATGGACGGTGGGGGAAGTGTGTGTGTCGATTCAGGTTAAGAGGCAGCCAAGTGGGATAATGGAACTATTGTACGAATCTACAAATGAGATGCCTTCACATCCCCAGGAGCTGGCCTGCAGTCATCATGTGGTGACCGAAGAAAGACGAGGAGGAGGAGACTAAAATATGCTGTTTTAATTTCTTGTAGTCAATGACCTTGATAAATCCACTCTGAGACAGATTACAGGTCAACAGAAATGATGCCAAACAGCCAAACTCATCCACCATGCTGCAGTCTTGTGGGTGAAAATGTTTAATTTATGAGGCAGCTCAAAGGATACTAAATAGAGCTATAGGTTCAGGAGAATGTTGCCATTGTGTGCATAAAATGTGAGCAGGGAAGAGTAAAAAAAAAGGATGCACGTAGATATATAAATGGTCTGACCACACATGCAGTATATCCCGGAACGATTTGGAAACATGTTAAGGGAAAGAGCAGAAATATTCATCCAGCCTGGTGTCAAAAGCGTAGCATATTATCAGTCCTTTCATGGGATTATACTAATCTTTTTCAAATTGCCACCTCCAGCAGGAGAAGGCACCTGTGATATTTTCAGCATCTTTTCCATGTGGTTCAAGGAAAAGGAGAATGACTTATGTTACAATAATGTCCTGCACAGCTCCCATATATCAGTTCAACAGATCAGCTCAAGGTGAAGCTGACAGGAAGTTCACAACATGATACAGAAGGCTGAAATATCCCCAAAACACTGCAACTAAACTTCTATTGAGAATAGTCCAACAGGGAAGGCTAAAACCAACGGCTGCCCTAATTAGCAAAGCATGAAGATGTCAAGCGGTGGAATTTTGAGCTCTCCAAGCTAAGTTTGCATGGCAAGATATAAATAAAATAAACAAGCTATTATTTTGTAGTACTTGCACAGACAGGGGCGCATCCAGGGAGGCACTCACCCCACTGAAATCTGATTGGCCCCTGAAGTACCCCTGTCCTGTTAGTAGCCTTTGAACTGTGCATGGATGTTACACTAATAACTGGCCCCTGTTTGTAAATTGTGGCCCCTTTATGGGCCCCGATTTTGAAGATCATAGATCGGCTTCTGTGAACAGATGAAGCACAACGTCTGTGCACTTCTCTGCAATTTCCATTTCTATGATATTTCGATGTCACTGCAAACAGGCAAAACAAGCAGGCCCATAAGCAATAATGAAATGTTTTTTTCCCTACATAAAACACCTTTTATTAAGCCGGAACAACCGTGCGTCTTGAAACAACTTTTCCAGGTATGACATGAAGGTGTCATTACAATGATGTGAAGTTAAACAGCAGATGTATAAACACTGTCTGAATATTCAAGACTTTCAGCTTTCTATCGAACTATCGGGCAGAGAGCTTCTCCTCACGTACGCCTACGTCTTCCCCGAAATCTTTCAATGGAGTTTTTGTTCAAAACTGACAGAGAAATCAAAAGCCATCAGCAACGTCTCTTTGTTTTGCCAAGTTCCACTTCTCATCTCTGTCACTGCGTATTTCTCACATATCCTCGTCATCCCTTCTTTGTTGCTTTTTCGCGTGCTCCTCTTTCACTCCCTCATCTATGTAGAGTCAAAGTGTGCCCTCACATTAGCCCCAGCATGCATTGTGAAAAGCATGAGCTTGGCCAGAGGGAGAAAATGGTACAAAGAGCATTTTCACAGAGATGAAGCAACGTCACACATGAGAGCACATGCATGAAAACACAAAGAACCCCCATGCGCACATCTCACTATACTGTACTCCCTTCTCTGTTCCCTCATCTTTCCTATATTATCTCACTGTCAATCTTTCTTTCACTTATGTACTGCACACTAGTACTGTATGTTCTGATGAATCTGAGAACAACTCACATTATATGGTTTAATACTCTATGTTCATGTAGAGCAATATTATGTAAAAACTCACCACACACACGTCAGACTCCAAACCTTACAGCCGGTGCTGAAGCAAGAAAATGTGGCAATTCATTTTTTTTTTTACAATATTCAAAGATGATTGACAAAGTTTATTGGAAAAGTTTTTAATGTTTATGTTTACGTCCTTGTTACTTTGGTTAATCCTAACTTAAAGGACCATTTCAGTCTATTTTGGCTTCTCACCATTAGCTGAGATCGCCCCTGTCTTCCACAAACATTGTTGTTAAAATTCAACCATGTGTATACTTTAATAGATCTTTGATTCCATTTTTAAAACCCATTCACTGCCATTTAAGTTAAAATATTGTAAAGAAGCACTATAGGACAAGTAAAAGTTGCCAGGTATAGATAATTCACCCTTCCTCAGAGAACGTCTGCGTTAATTTGGTCAAAAATTGCTGAGCTGAGAGAGGAGAGCTGTTGAGACGAAAGTTATTACGCCTGGAAAAATAGTTCCTTTCATGTGCGGCCTTCTTAGCTCAAATGTCAGCATGAAGAAGGATTCTGACACAAATGTTCTTTTTAACTAATGATAATCAGGCGCTTTGCATAAAGTTTACTGAATTTAGAAAAAATGTAAACAAATAAAAAAAGGTGAGGTTTATGTAACCTATGTGGCCACAGTTGACAACGAACACTGACATGTAGTAACACTGGTATGGAGCTTAAGGTTAGCACACTCATAACCTAGCTCCTCTCCCTATCAGTGTTACTTTATGTCATGAAATGTGTCCCAGTCTTCCTTGTATGCATTTAATCTTTGCAGTCTGGAGGGATGTGTGAGTGCAACTCAAAAGCTTAGCCAGGTCCCAGTTCTCCTTTCTTATTACTAGTTAGCTGTCATAGCTGGTAAGCTTGATAAGCTTCCCTCCAGAGCCGCGATCGTCTGCCCAATCGACCAGTTGCTCTTTATCATTGTGATTGTTTTTAAAAGGGAGATTAAAAGTTTGTGGTGTTGGGAGAAACAGAATTCAGTTTATTAGTCTCTTTAGTCTCCAGTGTTGTCCTGCAGTTTAGAATCTTACATTTTAGCTCACACTTTCCAACTAAAAACAACAATATGTAACTTGATCGTGACCTGCGGTTCGAAAATTGAAACTTAACAATGCACATTAACATGTTGTACAAAAGAGCCATTTTAGTGAAACCAGGTCATATTTTACAGAGAAAATGTCCTCTGGTTTTCCCTCTGATGTCCAATGAAAGCAACATGTCGGCTGCCTGCAGAGCAAAGCTGCAGCACCGAGTAGTTGTTTGGGACAGCTCCGCTTAATGAAAGGCCGCAGACAGAGCAGTCGCAGGACATGAGGGAGAACCAGAAGATATATTCTCCTTAAAAAACAACCCAAATTCACTAAAATTGCTCTTTTTTTGTGAGTTATGAACATCGTTTAGTATTGTTTTCAAAACCGTGGGTCATGGTCAAGTAACATAACCCAACTCCATCTTTCTTCCTCTTCTTCTCTCTTTCAAAAAAAAAGGAAAGAAAAATGATGGTTTAAATGATTTAAAGTAATAACGCCATATTGCCCCCTTGTGTAATGTCTGTAGAACCCTGCCTGTCTCAGTCTGAAAGCC
Organism: Naso brachycentron; assembly: GCA_029874485.1. NCBI lineage: Eukaryota > Metazoa > Chordata > Actinopteri > Acanthuriformes > Acanthuridae > Naso > Naso brachycentron. The sequence goes on from JAQFJA010000008.1 coordinate 10,861,524, forward strand.
ATCTTTTCTATAAAAAGCACTTATCATTAAAGCCCTCCGTGTACCATCAGTGTTAAAATCCTTATGCAGTATTTTTTTTAAATGAATTGTCGATGTGAGGTAGTGTAATTGTTTTCTTTCCTCAAGGCAAGTAGGCTCTAGCAAAAGCTTCACACCTTGGGATAAAACACTTGATGAGTAGCCCAGTGACGCTGCTGTATTGTCAATCCATCTGTTGTTTTTGTTGTATCAGACTTCAAGTTGGGCCACACACAGTCACCTGGCACACAGCAGGAAAGACTTCCCTCCCCCACAGCAACCTGCCTCACTGTCTCCTTTTGTTTGTTCACACACTGCTTACAAATCTATGAATACACACAAGAAATCAAGAGCGCACACGTTCAATGATAGCCTCGTGCATGCAGGTAAGATGCAGGTGCAGAGAGTCACAGAGACAGAGGGAGAAAAGGGGAGTCAGGGAGAGAGAGGAGAGGAGAATGTGTTCCATGACCCCAGTCCAAATGAGAGGTCCTTGGGGGGGTTATCTGTCCGTGCCTGACCTGAGTTATTTACCCTTATGTAAGACAGCAGGCAGGGGGGGTTGGAGGACAGAAGGAGACTACAGGCAGGAGAAAGCCTTGAAAAGAAGAAGGCTGTAGCCAGGAGTCTGAGCAGCAAAAAGAAGTACTGATTACCTCAGAGGATACAGACACACAGACATGCAGCAGCTGCATGAGGTGACAGACGCATACAAATCATTTAATATAGGAGCCGAAAGTACAAAATCTGTAACAGATTCTCTCTGCGTCTGAGTCTGTAAATACTGACTGTTCAACCATGATAATTAGAGCAACTCTCTGGCCGTCTGACCACACTATTGCTTCTTTCTCCATCCTCTCTTCCTCCGTTTCCCGGAGGAGTGGGAGGAGAGAAAAAAGTGATAACCCACCCGCTGAGGAACATCACACAGGGATGGAAAATGCAATATCTAAACCATCTGTGACCAGGATTTGAGAGGAAAACACTGATTATACCTGCTCCTCTTTTGACCAGAAAATAGATCTTGCGTTTCAGCACATAGCTGTCTGTCTGAGCACGAGTGATTGTCATTGTTCATCCGTGTGTGCATGGCTGCTTGCATTCGTGAGTGTATTTTTGTTTGTCAGTGTTTGCAATATGATTTAAGACAGTCTGTCATCTCTGTCCTCCAGTTTTTCATCATCCGCCGGCACATTTGAGTGGGTGTTCACGAAATCATCCGACAGACTTAAACTCAGATCCATCCCTCTGACTCTTACTTCTCCACTAAAGTAACTGAGGCACAGCCTTAAAACATAACAACTGCCATAACTTCATGTGTAAAATTATATACCAGTCACTATTCTTCCTGTAGTCATAATCGTGATGCCCTTCGCAGATCTGTCCAAGTATTGATTCTTTTTGCGCTCTGCACAGCTCAGAATATAATGTCTCCTCATGATGAGCAGTGGGAGCTTATCTGCACCCATGATACAGAAAAAAAAAAAGGTGTCACACGGATTCTAACTATTCACCATTAAGGTCATATGTATGGCTGCATAGCAGGATAAAAAAAATTAAGCATACGCGGTGATCTTTAATGTGAATTCTTAGCAGAATCAACAGAAATCTCCCTTAAATTTTCAGATGCATCAGTATTTCTACAGACTGAGCAGGAATCCTGGCGTGCCGAGTTCTATAAACCCTGACAACGATTTTATTTTGATAATGATAAACTAAGACAGTTTGCTACCTCCCGTCCAGCTCAGTTACTGCTACATTAGCTGTTCAAGAGCAGAAGCTTGACAGCTTTAAACAGCAGCATTTAAAGTGTCAGTGGGTGGCAGATTTATCATTTGTATGTATGAGATCAACAATGGAAACCACTTGATTTCAAACAGGCGGCTCATTAGCCAGTAGCAATCAATTGCACAGTCTGAAGTGACAACTGTTGCTGGCAGACTTGATCAGCTCAAGCTAGATAGCTAATTAGGCAAATCTTAGCTCCATGAGTTTTGGTGAAAAGGCCATTTTGGACTTTTTAATGTCTCCTGCATACTCTTATTGAATCTTATTGAATCTCTAAAAAAAGGTGCCATACATGTATATGTGGGCATACTTTATGGCAAAATGCACATCTTGTTAAAAGTAAACAGTACTTTTGTGCATAATTACTGTATGATTGGATAATAAGCTGTTCAGAGGAGGAGTTTATCGAAGGGACAGTTTTCTCAGGTTAAAGGACCCTAACAGTCTATTTCTGACTTCTCACCATTAGCAGAGATCGCCCCTATCTGCTACAAATGTTCTTGTTTAAATTCAGCCATGTGTATACTTCAGTAGATCTGCATTTTTAAACCCCAGTCACTGCCATTCATGTTAAAACAGGGTATAGAAACACTACAGGACATGTGAAAGCTGATTGGTACAGGGAATTCACCCTTCTAAAGAGAACGTCTGTGTTTATTTGGTCAAAAATCGCTCAGCAAGAGAGAGGTGAGCTGGAATTCATTGAGACAAAAGTTATTATGCCTGGAAAAATAGTCCCCTACAGGTGCTGCCTTCTTAGTTTGAATATTAGCATGAAGAAAGATTTTGACACAGACTCTTTTTAACTAACGTTGTTACACATTTTCAGATACTTTCTGAAATGTTTACTGAATATGAATAAAACGTAAACAAACGTGATATCTCATAGATAAAGCTATTTTGGGAAAAATGGGTGGGGTTAATGTAATGTGGCTGATGTTGAGACAGGACAATACAATTGTGGTAACGCTGGTATGGTGCTTTAAGATAAAATCACTGAATTGTTGTATTGATAGATGAGCCTCTTTGTTTACAGTACATGTCTGATAAATAATTAAAAAAACGGGACCAGAATGACTAAAACAAGTATATTAGCATATTAGCAAACAAACATTTTGCCTAAACTCTCACTATATTAAATGTGCTAATTTGCACTTAAACCTCACACATGGAGCTTCAAACAATACGTTAGAGCTCAAAGTAATTATAGCAGTTACTGCATGTGACAAGGCCCTTGTTATTTTTAGTTTCCACTGTCATTACTTTTTTTTAAAAAAGAAAGAAATGCCTTGTCGCCCAGATAGTAGAGGCTAGAGATTCTCTATTGCCACAGTCTGTGATCTCTGTGCAACCTCCACACCCCCACCACCAATTAGCAGACTCCCAGATAGTGTGGACGGCTGTCTTACTCTCCTACGTCCTTTTATTCTTCTTTTTTATTATCTGTCATGTGCTTCTTGGTTTGGCTCAGCCTTTTAATTCATCCTCTTAACCAATATTCTCTTTCTATTATTCTTGAGTCACTCTCATTCTGTCTCCTCACCCACTCTCCTTCGTCCTCCACCTGTTATCTTTGCCTTTACATTTTACTCCTCCTGTGCTGCTCCGCTCCCCTCTTCCTCTGCTGTCTTTTCTTCACTATCACCCTCCTCCCCTGCTCGTTGTTCATCTCATTGTCTGATTTTTGTGCCCTCTTCTACTTTTCTGTCTGTAGATGGACTAAAAGCATCATCAGTTTTCTTTCCTTCACCCCCCCTTTTAACTTTCAGCCTCTCTTCCCTTTTCAGTCTCTTATCGCTCATCTTCCTCCCTTTGTCTCCTCTCTTTCTTTCACCGTCTGTGGCACTCTTTGTAATACGCTGAATCCCCAAAGCTCTTAGCTGTGAGACTGTTCCCCCTGATCTAATTGAACAAGGATGTTCTTAGCATAGAGATTGCTGTGAAACCCAGGCAGCAGTACAGTTGAGTAAACAATATGAGTGTTGAGAGAGGAGACAACATGTTCAAGGTTTGCCAGCAACACCTGTTAAGCCAGGTGGACACTGCTGGCAACACACAGTGGAAAGAGAGCAGGCAGGAACAAGCTGAGAGAGTGTGAGATATAACGCTTCATCCATTACAAGACTGTTAATTCTGGATCCATGGCTGACATTTATTTATTTATGATGAATATGGGCGTAACCAAATAAAAACAGATAGATGGCCTTTTCGCATTATCAAAATCTGCATGGAAAAACTTTTAAGTAATGGCTTATGCGCTTGTGTGTGCAACAGTGTGTGCATATCTTTAGCCACAGGCACAATGATGACATTTATGCAACTGTACACATGCATTGGTTACGCAACAGTGGGAGCAGGCATGCTATACAAAGAGTATATTTTAACATTTAAACTGAAATGTTGACACAGAACCCCACAGATTTAATTACTTTTCATATCCCTTGCAACAAAAACTAACAAAAAAAAAAAAAGTGGGAGTCAGTCAAGGTTACAGTGTGAAAATTACATCTAATGAGAATCAAGCCGGGCTTTGACAGCAGAGATTCTTTCATCCCTCGAACAAAATCCATCTGTAAAGACAATTAATACTCTCAGTCTCACTGTTAACCTTCTCTGCTGGTTTCAAAGGGAGAGTGGCCTCCCTTGAAGATGAACAGACAAATTAAGTCGCGTCTGGTTGTGTACACAGCGCTTGTGCAACACGCTTTGCGAGGAATGTTTGGATACGCTAATTAGCGAGCTAACTGCATTCTGATTATGTGATACTGAGTTGCACGGCGATACGCACACTGCACACATTAAAGCATAGAAGAATAGACACACACACGCACCCACACACATGTACATACAGTCTGACCAAAAAGTCAACACTGGATTCTAATCATGTCACTTACAGGAAGTAGCCTATTTAAACTTTCCAGCACAAGCAAATATTTAGTTGAACATTGAACACTTGAGCACCTTCTGTGCTGCCATCTGCTGAATGTCACATCTCAAACTCCTGCTACGTTCTCTGTTTCTCCTTTACCTGTCAGTTTCTTATCAGAATGAGTAGACTGAGTGCTAATTGCCATTTTTAAATGTCAACCACACTCACTTGGCCTATCATTAGCCTGTCTTATACATATATAATGTTTGTTAATAATGTTATAATGGGCAGTTTAACTGTAAAAATTATTCAGCACTGTTTTCCGATAGGAGCTGAATATTTATACAGATTTTTATTGCTGCTAAAGGAGAACAATCACATTGAAAATGTTCTACAATCCTGGAAGCTTTTTTTGTTTTATCCCTCAAAACTTAACTTCTTTGAGAAAAAAAAAGGTTCTTCTGCATCATTAACAGTTGACTTTGCCCATGGTTTTGGCTGTGAGAGAGGAACAGAAGCCAGCTACTGTACCATATTTCAATAGTCCAGACCCCACTCATTAAAGCAGCACAAAAGACTAATCACATCTGCAGCGCTTTGATTTACATGCAATTAAAATTTCATGTGAACCCAGATAAACCAGACAGGAGGAGAGCAAAGGAGGATGAGAGAGGAGGAGAGGAGTGCTGTGGGATACAGAGGAGAGGAGATTAAGGAACAGATGAGACACCAGCAGAGAAGAGAGCAGATGTGAACAGCAACCAGGCGCTGGGAAAAAAAAAAAAAAAAAAAAAAGGAGAAAGAAAGGTGGGGACAGAGGCAGAGGGAGGGGAGGGGAGATGAGGAGAGGAGAGGAGAGGAGAGGAGAGGAGAGGAGAGCCATCATTTGGCAGGAGAAGTGATGACACAGCACATCCATCTCAGTGGCAGGTGCCTGCTGTTGCTCCTTTACAGAGGACACAAACTAACGGGCAGAAAGAGCTCTGCAGCAGCATTACACCGCGATAAAACCACAGAATCGGGCTGCTGGGAAGAGATTAAAAAACACTTGTGATTGTCTCATCTAAATATAGTGCTGCCTTGAAAACACAAGTCCATAAATAGCCCATAACTATGCTCTATTTTTGCATCAGCTGGTGTAGCATTATGTAATTACAATATCATATTTGTTGCAGGAAAATGAGCAAAGTAAGCCTTTTATTTGATGTTTTAATGAGTTATCATTTACATTATTCTGGCTAATCTGGCACTGTTTGACCATGTTCCTTTAATATTTACACTAAAGAAGTATTCACAACTTCTAAAATGGAAATATGATTTTTAAAAATGTGATTACGTCACTCCTTTTCTTAATTTGAACAATCGTCAGATGCTCTTATCTCTTTTTTTCCTCTCACAGCTGAACTTATTGACTTGTTTCCTCAGATGCTGCATTTGCTTATGTAACATCATGGTTAGTAAATCAGTAATCGTAGCCTGTAGCTATTTGATATTTCCATCCGAAGGCACTGCTCTATAAGATGGTAATGTGACGGATGTGTCTTGACAGGGAACAAACCGGTCAAGTACAAAGTGAAGCAGCCACAAACGAGAGCTCAGCATGTGAAAGTGAAGTGGGAGTTACACAACGATAACAATAAGCCAGCAAATTACTCAGCCACATAATTACACACACAATGATAACAGCCATAAATACACAATAGGTGTCTGCTGTGGGTGGGTGTGTCACTGTGTGATCATTAACACATCACCCGGACACACAAAAGGTTTCCGTGAGTTATATGCAAGGCTGGGCAGTAAATAACACGGAGAAAATAACGGAGGGGAGAAGGGGAATAAAAGCGAGAAGAGGGGGATGGTGCAATAATAATGAAAGCAATAAAAGGAGACCCATTTTCCCAGATGTGATCCGTGCCTCAGAAAAGGCAGTCAATATGTGTGTGTGTGTGTGTGTGAGAGAGAGAGAGAGAGTGTGTGTGTGTGTGTGCATGTGAGGGAGGTTTTCTCTGTGTTATGTTCCCACTGAGCTCTCAGATGAGTCAAAATGAGTCACATCATTTTATCAATCACCCACTTACAGTACAGCAATCATTTTATTTTGTTTTCCTCTCTCTCTCTCTCTCTCTCTCTCTCCATCTGTGTGTGTGTGTGTGTGTGTGTGTGTTCCTTGACACCGGAATCAAGTCAAACATTAAAGCAGTCCCACACACTTTCACCCACTGAATAACTGATACACTTCATACTATAACGTTGTGACACATCTACACATCTATCATGTAATCTCTGTGCTGTCCTGCAAACAGATACATTATAACATACAGCAGACACACACACACACACACACACACACCTAAAAGTCAAGCCATTGCAGTGTCTCAAATCACTCAATCATTCATTTAGCTATGCAGTAACAAAGAAATTAAAAAACTGAACTAAAGCTGAAGGATTAAATCCTGGTTGGGGTGAACAGGCTGTACTTTCTCTCTTGGATTAAAAAAAAAAGAAAAAGAAAAAGAAAAACTCCTTAATTTGACAGCAGCGAATGAATTCAGCAAGTCATCTGATTTCTTCCTCACCCTGAAAAGATGCAGCTGGCCCGACTGTCAATCGATGCACAGCACCTTTCCAATGGATCGACAGCTGGAGGCGCTCCAGGGAATATGTAAACAGACTCGTGCATGTTCCCACACACACACTCCCACGTTACACATCTCCCCGAGCTCCAGTTCCATCATGTAAACATGTTCAAGTATGCACAGACAAGCATGCATTAACCTCCTTTACTTTCATTACCATGCATGTTATTTTCCCTTAGACACACTGTACAATGTTACACAACCAAACTCTGGCAATTTTACTCCTACTCATGATCTTTCAGCTGCTCACACACAAACAGGCTTTCCATTCCTAACACTGATTAAAAAAAAGAGTGTTTCATATACTTGCAATGTGAAATTATGTTGCTTTTATATACAGCCATCTGTCTTGGTCTCTCTTCAAATTACAGCGCTCTATCTGACTGAACAAAAAGAAGGTGGGTTTCAGACATGGCACACAGATATTTTAAATGCCGAAACACAAACACATCATCACCACTCCCATTTACAAAAGAAGACAACAGAAGAAACTTACAGGAGTTCCTTTGGCTCCCGTCTGTTGCACCAGGCGAGGTGGACATCCCAGCAGGGTGCTTTTTGCCCTCACAAGATAACCAAATGGGAGGGAGGGCGGGGGGAGACAGACAGCACGATGATAGTACACCAAAAACTCCACCGATCACAACACCTGCCCACCACGCATCCTCACGCTGTCTCTCACTCTGCACACATGCTCCTCGGTACAAAAGACACTCACACACACATTCTCACGCAGATCCACTCGCACGCTCAGACCCACTCGAACGATGAGCGCTCTCGAGAGCCTGGCACCCACGATGGACTGAGCGTTGAGGACCAACCCTGCACCAGCGTCTAGCTCCGGTGTGGAGACTGCTGAGGCTGACAGTGGAGAGAGAGAAAGAGAGAGAGAGAGAGAGAGAGAGAGAGAGAGAAGCGAAGACGAGTGGAGCATGCCACTGGCTGCTGCTGAGCGATGGAGGAGGGGGACCGGAGGAGAAAAGAGAGGATGAGGAGAGGGGGGTGGGAGAGAGGGTGTGTGTGCGCAAGGAGGAAGGGAAGTAGGCAGCACAGATGACTGAGTTTGTGTGTGTGTGGCTGCAAATGTTTCCATAACCCATGGACACATTTGCTTCTGACTTTTGCACACATACTTATACCTCTTAACCCAGTCTGCATACTGTATACACCTTCTTTGTTTATATGAGTCAGCGGCTGGAGGAGCAGCTATTTTCATAAATAGGGATGAGGACCTAATAAAGTGGATGCAGAGTAAAGATGTCAAAGCAACAAACAGAATCACTTTCAAAAGGTGAGGTTTCTCTTCTCCACCTTTATCACGCACATACACATAGAGATACACACAAAGCAGCCTTCGCACTGCCAAAAGTGAAACACTTGTGCCCACACCCACTCGGTCTGCCTCCACTGCCTGAGGGGGGGACATAATAATCCTCCTCATTAGCATGATGCTGTGAAGAGCTTCACAGATCCACCTAGCTGTGTCTCCTTCTCTTATGTCCTTCACCAACTCCTCCCCCCTCTTTTTTTGTCTGAGATGCCCCTGCTTTTCCAATGCATGTTAAGTACAATTGATGGGAACCAGTGAAAACACATCTTTTGCTACTTCAACCTTCCTAGTAATAGTGGTTTTTGCATTGTGGATTTTCTTAAATTGTTGCATCTAAAAACAAACTGTTTGCTGCATCAAGTCTGTATACATACAAATGAAATATTAACAAGAAATAGACCTAAAGGTTGTATGCGTACATCAAATATAATAAGACATAAGGGTCAAATTTAATAGGGAATTAACTGTTTAGGCTTAAACACAAACACACGTACACACAAAAACCACACATCAGCCCTAGCCTTCCTCTTCATGATTCATCATAGTCCTCCGTGCCTGAGGGGTTGTGCAGGAAAAATAAGATACAAACACCAGCAGCCACAATCAATAGTGTTTGGATACAGCTGCACAAGTCACACTGCAGGGAACTCAATGACATATCATAAGCTTCTTAATTAGCTGGTGGTGATTATAACCGTGCCACAGAATGAGCTGTGGGAGGGGTGAAACGTGCACCAGCTGGACTTCAGGATGGACTCCTGGAACATAGCATCAGTAGACTTATTTTTAAACAGAGAATTGGAGCTCTCAGTTTAAATGAGAACCTAAGAAAAACACTTAAATATATCATACAGCTAACAGTATAACAGCATCCACAAGTGCATGTTGCTCAGCAACTGCTTTGCTCAGCTGCTGATAAAAATGTAATTATTTCAAAAAAGAATAATTGTTCTTACATTATTATGTAAAATTATTATTACTTGTCAGTAAAAATGGTGCTATGGCTTGGATAAATTGCAATGTATTGAAACCTGAAGCCTTGGAAAGGTTTAAATGCTACGTGTTTATTAAAACTGATTTTATGCATTTTAAATATCCTGATGCTTCACTGCATTTTTACCAACAAATGTGAAACCCGCAGTGCATTTGGTAGCTATGCACAGTCAGTGGAGGTGTTATTAAATGAGATATGGAAACATGGGAACTAGACGTTTCAAGGTTTTAACGGGGGATTTCTCACAGATCTCTCACAAAGCCGGCCACTTCTGACCATGACACTCCTCACATTCAGTGAAAGAATCTCACAGAGAATGTGCAGAGAAGTTATTCCACTGCTTTTACTATCTCTCTTTACAAACACTGAAATGTGAGAGACGGCTGTGTACACCCAAGGTCCTTTTTTCCCCTTCACTTCTGACCATTTACTGATTATAACGCCTTGCGCTAAAAAGAAGAAACAGTTAACCAGGACAAAACGTGACCATGATTGTCCAGCGAGGACGTGGGTGGCGAATGAATGATTCATCAGTCCTGGAATGGGACCTTAAAGCATTTATTCTAGTCTGATGAAAAGATGTAATAGATTATATTTGTATTTCTCTAAAGAGACTTTTTGATAAAACAACACAATGCAGCCGAGACAGCAGAGGTGATCTTTTTAGGCCATGCCTTACAAATATGAGAGGAGTGAGAGGCTAATTTCCCAGGAGAGTAACATTTCATATTTGCTTGCCAAGTGGTCTAAGATTGATAGCACCAATCGACCGGCATTCTTCGCCATATTGCACAGTTTACAGTGCAGTAAGTGGAGAGGAGGATCCTCGACACAGGAACTCTGCAGCTGTGCTGTAGTTGTACAAACCCATGCTCACACAACAGAACTGGGCTTTTGAAAGACAGCAGTCTTAAAAGTTCTGTAAAATAACAGATGTTGACTTTATCTCACTTACAAGCAGCATCTACTACCATTTTCACTCA
>JAQFJA010000008.1:10893324-10904504 GCA_029874485.1 Naso brachycentron
ATGGCTTGGCTGAACACCATGCCTCCAGAGTGCAAACAGAGTGTGTGGCTGCAGATTTCTGCGATGTCTTCAGGCCTAAGCCGTCTTTGACTCTCATTGTGGAGATTCCTATAGGCCTACTTAGCTGCTGAGTAATACGGAGCAGGTGTTGTGGCTGAGAAGAGGCTGAATAAACCTGTAATCATTAGATTGCTTGTTCTCTGTAGGTCAGAAAGCTTCAACCTTTGACTGCAACATTTAAAGCAGCCTCTCAGTAACCATGCAGAGGTTCTACAATTGTGTCAAGATGCCAAATTTCATCGCAGCAGTGTCACTGTAATTTTATGACACACTCACGGGGGGGGTTTAACTTGGCTCTTTGTTCCTCACCTTGAAAAGGTAAGCTATAAAACAAATATACCCTATAATTTCAGCAAACCTTCAGCTCAAGGGCAAAAAGCAAGTAGGAATAAGTTGTCTTAAGTGCTACACAAGCAGAAACACTATGGAAGATGGGCTGGAAACACAACTAGCATCATGAAAAATGCATAAAAGCTTTGGACAGCAGCTCCAGATTAGCAAGGCAGGATGTATTTCCGTTATCACAGCTATTTCTGGGCTGCATTCCCATATATTATTCACAACAAACCGAGTGAAGAACCGTATACAAGCCATTAAACTCACCCACAGGCTTGCTGAAGTTCGCTGAAATGTCTAATTCATTGGGAGCAGGTGAGTTGAAAGCCACTTCAGGTCCCTGCAACAGGAGAGCCAGATGAGGGCGCAGTGGACTCCTCACACTTCCAGGCACGGGAGGTGAGCTCGAGCCAGAACAGCGTGCGGATGCAACACGACTTCCGATTGGTTGGAATCTTGCAGCGCTTACGTGAAACTGGCCGTCATTGGACAGCTGCGAGTAGGCGGTCCCGTGCATGGCATTTCATTGATATAGCCTACAGCTGGTGGCCGCAGATCCGCCACACTGAGCGGAGGGGCTGAGAAAGTGACGAGGGATTGATGTAGGGGTTTTTTAAAAGGACTCGTGAATTTGTTTTATTGTTTTTAAAAGTGTGGCACACCAAAGATTGACAGAAGAAGCAGCCAAAATGCTCTGCCACGTTACTCGTCCGGATTCGGTGGTGATGGAAGTGGAAGTTGATGCGAAGGCGAACGGTGAAGACTGTCTGAATAAGGTAGGCTGTGGTTGGAATACACATCACGCTTTATTATTTCTCTCTCTTTTTTTAATATCATGGTCAGACAGGGCAGCAGTGCTCTGGTTGTCTTGCGAAACTTTCAATTTCCCTTTTATTTAACTTAAAAAGACTCGTCGCTCAATTGAGGGATTAAACCCAGTGTTCACACGAAAGGGAATAATTAGGCTCAATATAATGCAGTCGCCGCTTAAGATAGCCTAATAATAATTATAAGGCTATTATTTAATCTCTAAAAAGCAGTAACAAATACAGATGCTTCAGCCAAAATGCTATAATTCAAAAATCCAGCGTAGAGACGGGGGAAACAAAATGTCCTGCTGCGCGCGACGTGCAGAAAAAAACAACAACATCAGTTTACAACAAAAATGTCTAGTCAAAAGTCAAACCGTCTGACTTTGAAGTTCAAACATGCGGGAAAGTTTTGCTAGCATGATGTAGGACTGCGAGCTCTCGGGTTGTCTGGTCCTGCATGGCTTAGTCAGAGGCAGATGGCTTTGTGAAGGTTACTAGAGTTCATTTCACTGCCCTCGCGAGCACCTATAGCGCTCACGCTCCAGTCAAACTGAAACTTTTCGGTCTGCACTCAGCCGTGGAGATTCCCTCCAAAGTGGAAATGAGCAGCGCCGCTTGTGAACTTTTTCCTTTCATCAGTAGCCTCAAGTTGTTTTTCCCCCCCTCGCTTATAAAATGTAAAGCCATTACACATGCATGGCGTATCCCCAGCTTGCCCAGAGTATGATGAATGAGTTTTATCTCAGCCTCCGGGCTCCCTGCAGACGTCCACCAGCAGTTGTGTAATAACCTCATGGCCGCCGCCGCCGCCGCTGAGGGGGCGTGGGATTGTGGGGTTTGACGAGCCCCCTTTTTACCCCCGGAGAGCCTCCAAGTTCACTTCCACCCTGTCGTGAGCTTCAGAATATTGATGAGTTTTTATCTGTGTGAGAATAGCACCGGGCTCGCAGAAATCCTAACGAAAGTGATAAAAGCACTTGTTTTATGTTGGACTCGTGCAAATCTTGTGAAACTTTGATTCCCTTTTGGGGAATTCTGTTGATTCTTGCAACCCTCCACTGGGAGTCTGAAGCCAATTATGAATTGTCTCATTCAAGGATGTTTAAACCTGATGTCAGAACTCTAAAAGGCTCATTGTGCTGTCTTGCAGGAAAAAACAAAACTGAATGATTTGCAGCGTTCCCCTCTTTCCTGCTCAGTTTGTTGAGGAGTCTTTTTAAAATGTCTTTGTCCTCGGTGACACATTTCTTTGGTCTCTCTCCAGGTTTGCAGAAAGTTAGGCATAATTGAAGTGGACTACTTTGGGCTGCAGTTCACAGGCAGCAAAGGAGAGAACCTGTGGCTGAATCTGAGAAACCGCATCTGCCAGCAGATGGATAATGTGGCGCCCTGTCGGCTGAGGCTGCGCGTCAAGTTCTTCGTGGAGCCCCATCTGATTCTGCAGGAACAGACGAGGTGTGTTTACCAGCTTGTGTGCTGCATTCATAGCGTGTGCAAAACCGCCACGCATCATTGTATTCAACCACTTCCTTTATGACACATCCTCCACCCAGAGCCTGTAAATCAGCTTTTCACATTTTCTGAAGAAGTTCGGACATTTTTAAAACATATTTTTATGTCGCCATGACGTACAACAAGCAGCACATGCTTGGGGGGAGAAAAGCAACATTAATGATTTCCCTGAGCTTAATCCTAAAATTTTATTTCCCGTACAGTGAAATGAACTGTAGTAACCTCTTTCCTGGGTGCTTCTGGGGTTATTATAGGTCATTCTGGCTGAGCATCAGGCAGGAAATGTGACCCAGCAGCTCTGGGGTGTGTGTAGCTCTGTGGCTGCCCTCAGGGACCCTCTGTGTGACAGCCAGGACCTCTGTCACTGCCCCTATTCAACTCAAAATAACTTTTGTTGTGCTTTTTTTTGTTCCAATTGTTTTTGGCCATTTTTGTCCGAACAAAAGCACAGCCCCTCCATTTGACGTTTCTGCAGATGCTGTGTTGAAACTGTGCAACGGGCCAGCGTAGGTTGTTTTCCTCACAGCTTTTGTTTTCACAGGGATAAGTCATCATGAGTCACTGTTGCAGCTGGTAGTCAGAAGTTTATGTGAGCTTCAGGATGTAAATTTTCATGTGTACTTTGTGAGATTTTTTACTCACGTGTACCTGAATGTGATGTTTTTCGTTTTAGAAATGCAATAGCCTGCAGAATCTCACAAATAATGTATGGGTGTCACATCTCTCCTTACTATCCCTCCTCTCCGCCAGACTGTAGCAAACAAAACACGAGTCAGAACAAAGTAACGACGCTTGACAAGTCTAGATCCTGACTCAGTATTCCCCGGACCTAGTTTCATTTGATGTTATAAATAGCAGTTGCATTTGCAGCCCTCGGAACCTGTCCAAAAATCTTGTTAACACACACGGCGTCTAGTGTGATGCAGTGGATGTGATACTCGCCCCAGGCGGTGCCGCGGGTGTTTGATACAGCAGGGTTGGAATCGTGGATGGCGTAGGGAGGGCAGAGTCGAGGGGAAATTTGTTTGGTGTCTTTTTAAGCTCCGCCACGCTGCTCTTGCCCTCTCACTTACACACACACAGCACGCCACCAGAGCTGTTCATTAAACCGACATGTATCTGCTTTGGCCGGGGGTTCGTCTGGCATTCCACTGAGCTCTCAGTCGCTCCCCGGTTCACCCACAGCCCCGTCTTCAGCCGTTTCTCGCTCCCTCTTCCCTCCTTTCACTGCGCTCCACAAGTACAAACATATCAGCTTTGCTCTTGTGCCATGTTTTTTTTGTTTTTTTGTTTTTTTTATCACCGTCACCGCTCACGCTTCCTTTATGTATCACTCACCCTGCACTCCCCCCCCCGACTCCGGCCCATATTTGGCAGACCTTCTGAAGGAAAAAAGTGAAAGGCAGCTGATGGGAGCACTAGCAGGGAGGGCACTTGGCTGCCTGCGCTCTGACCTCCACTAGATTAGCAGGGGTTATCAACAGATGGCTGACGTCGGGCGGGGGTTACGGGGGTTGTGGGAAAAAAAAAGGTGAGATAAAGATGGGAGATGGCAGGCAAGGGTATGAGGGGTTGCTACTAATAAATACACACACATGGCACGCAGCAACACGGCATCAAGCTGTGTGTTAAATTCTTTGCACAGCCCTCATGCCATCCATCTGTTTGGATGTGATATAATTGAGTTGGTGAGGAAGCAAACACTGGCATCCGTTTTAGAGATGAGAGCAAGATGTTTACAGTACACAGTGGTGGCATTTCTGGGGACAATGCATAACTATGGGAAACTGCTATACTTTATTTTGAAGGGTCATGAGCTTAGATATGACATTTCTGTGAATTACTGCCACATTTGCTATAAGTCATGTATTATTTTCATGGCTAAAGTTGCTTTTTTTAACTTTCAGTGTGTAACTTTTACTTGTAGCTAATATAATCATAATTGAAGTGTTTTGAGGACCAAGCAGAGTCCCATTACATACATTTTTCGTGTCCTAACCTTTTACCTACTTCCTACCACAACCTCCAGTCAGCCTGTTCGGCCTGTAGGCACATGTCAACATTGTGAACCCAAAACTTCCATGAGCTGCTCATATTTGTTTCTCTCAGCCCACAGAAAATGAAGTTGTTTTTTTTCTAAATATATGTATATGCGCCACACAGCAAGCATGCACGGTCATAAACACAATCAAAAGCAATGTTAGTCCGAGAGCAAGTTTAAGATGTTAACAGAGGCATTAGCCACTTGACATGAGCTTTATAGGTACTTGGCTTGTTTTAGTAGCTCCATAAGTAGCAGATCTACGCAAGCTGGAGTAAATGTTCCAGCAGCGTGAGGACAAAGCAGAGGGGCCTCTATGGTACCACGACTCTGAGCGGAGCTGAGGGGTGGGTCTCTTTTCTACGCCCTTCTTATAGACCATATTACATAACCCGCACTGGCCTGAGCGCGCACAGAGCCTCTTATATAAGCTGCTGTGTACTCTGCTGCCGTGTAAGTCCTAACAGGTCGCCAAAATGTTCGTGCTCACATGCAGCTTACTGTTTGGGCACTTTGTGCTAATTCATCTACCTCTTTCTTTTTAAGGTCTCTTTATGCTGGGACATGTACAATCCAGACTTATTTAAAACAAAAAAAGAGGACACTGGCTGCTCATAATGCAGCTGTCTTGTCTAATTTCTTACATTGACAGATATGTTACTCTTATACCCTTTTTGGAAGGGGGTTTTTCAAAAGCTAACAAGCAAAGGCTAGGCCATATCTGTTTGAGTTGTAAGGCTTAAGTTCGGCTTGATTCTTTGGCAGCCGTGTCTGCTCTCTTCTAAAACCCTTTTTTCTTTAATCTCATTTCTTTGAGGTTCTCCACAGTCCATCTCTCCCAGGCTTGTTTTATAAATCTAATATTTCTCAGCTTGCTTTGCAAGTAGGACACTTTCTGCAAACACATGATGTGTCTCTCTGCTACTTTTGAGCAGCTGAAAGTGCCCCATCTCACAAGGTCTTTCAAGCTTTGTGATGGTTGGAGTTATTTTTGCAATAAAAGATACTTTCTTCTGTTTCTAAGCTTAATCTTTTTTTTATTATTATTTCACGCCAGTTGAACCCAAGTCATTTCGACAATATATACATGTTTTCTTAAAAAACATCTAAAATGTGCTTATCTGTGTTGAGGTATAAACTGACGCAGTATACGGCTTGCTTACAGGAAGGAACACTTTATTGGATAAGGAAGACTGACCCAAGGGCCTAAACAACAGCGTGTGTTATCTGCATCGTTAAACACAGCTTGCTAGGGGGTGTTTCTGGTTTAAATATGTGAATGTTTCCCCTTCATTAGCCCTTGTATTTAACATTCTGATCAGGCAAACATTGGGCACACAGAGCTGTTAGAGGCTTGTTAACCTGTTTACCCCCTTTGGTGCCGAGCTTATCTTTTAACTTTAATCCAAACCAGAAGCTTAACAAATTTTAACTAAGGAGGAATCATTGAAATAGTTCTGCATTACAAGTCATAATTACAAATTTGTCTGTTGTTTTTTTTTTTTTTTCTTCACCATGAAGAGTTCCTTTTTTAACAGTGTCCCAAATTTAAGAGATTTCATAAGAAGGACGGGTCAGTGTCATTAAACATGTTTTGAAGAATGAGTTTTTTTCACTGCCCCTTAATTGTAGCTTCACACAGACACTGATTAGATTTCCTGCAATGCAGCTCATTATTCTACAAAAATTCAGACTAAAAATGAAAGTGTATTTATCTAGCTTGAGGGACCGTTGCTCTATTGATAACAAAGCTCTCACAGAACATTGATCCTTCCTTGTTATATAATCCTGGTGTGTTAGCCTAATGACAGACTGTCGATCTAACCCAGGGTGCTTCCTGGCCTTTCCCTCAGTGCATGGTGGGATAGGTTCCAAAACCGTGAAGTGTTTGTAGAATGAATCAACAATTAGGAATTTTCATTGAACGTTTTTTCAAGTACGGCCTGAGCATTATTTGGCCATGCATAAAGAAAAGGTTTAACTTGACTACTCTTGATATTCTGTACAATTCCGCTTTGTTTAACTTCAAATTTCAACTCAATCTTACATGAACTCACAGATGAAAGCATTGTCTCCAAATTAATGCACTGGCTCCATATTTCACGTAATTTATTCAGGTCACATCTAGCTCACTGTTGCAGGCTACAAAGACGATGAAGCCAAAGATCACACAAGATGCCTGCAGGTCTTTAAAATATTCCAAAATACCATCCCGTGTTTTTATCAGCACGTACCACCATCGATGATTATACTCCTTTTCTTCCCCTGTGAGTTTCTTTCCTCCTATGTTTGTTGCACATTCATGTATCGCAGCGCTGGTTTGTCTTGTTTAAAGTCATAACATCAGCACTTGTACAAGAACAGAAGAATTATTATATTTGTTTGGTGTCTGAACTTAGGCTTGATGCTGGCCTGTAATCACTGTTTTACCATCCAGTACAGAGCACCAGCCTGGAGCTCCGAGGCATTTAGCATACAAACAGCTTCTTTGTTTATTGCTTTACAGCTTTTAGTCCAGCTCTGCACAGTGCAATGGCTCATCTGTTATATTTAGTGTTTTGAAATAATCATTTTGTGACATTCTTTTAAATTAAACAAAACTATAATAAGCATTTGTGTCTGACTTTCTATGCCGCCCACACCCTGACAGAAGATGCTCAGCAGAGTTTACTGTAGTTCATTGACAGATAGTAACCTCGCAGCACACGGCTCCTGGCAGTGTGTTATTTGACTTGCTCACAAACCGCATTGTTGAGAGCCCAACCGATGAGCTCTGAAGCTGCACTGTTCATTGGCTGAAGGAGATGCAGTCTCTAGGCAGAGGTGTAAGGTTTCAGTTTGTTGGGGACGTTTTGTTCTTCTTTGTGACGCTGACATTCAGCCCACTGGGGCAGGAAACAAAGAAGTGAGACAGTGGTTTCATAGATGGGACGGTTTTACAGCTGAACAGACTGGAGAGTTTAGTTGACTTGGTAATGAGTCTTCAGCTACTAGAAAGTGTGCATGATTTAGTGTTTTGTCTCATGCATCAGAGTCCTCCCATGAAAAGTTCCAAATGGTTCAACTCTAAGTTGTATAGATTCACAAAAACTGCATTTTGTGGTGTTTTATTGTTTTAAATTTGAATGGTTGAAAGACTGTGCAGAAGAAATCAGCTGAATTATCCCACCCTCGTCCCCTTAGCTCAGTTCTGTAGCCAGTGACCTATTTCCAGATATTCATTCCCATAGTTCAGGCCTGTTTTAATTGAGTTATTCCAGCCAGGCAATCGAGTCTTCACACATTCCTGAAGCACCCCACATGATCTGATCCCCCTTTAACAGCCACTGTTTTGGCAGAGCATTATTTCTCCTGTGCTTTTAGCATTCACAGAGGTATTATGACTGGTAAAGACACTGATTGTGTTAATATCTTTATGGAGGGCAAAACCATGTGGGTGTAACATTACAGTATAATATGATAGAAGTAGGCCAGGAGACTTTGGCCTCTGAGTCTGCACTGACTTCCTGGCATTCAGTCTGTGTTAAAGAACAAGGCAACGTTGTGCTGACGGCTGCAGCACACTTCACGGATGACTCTGTGAAAACACGTGTGTGAGCAGTGATGAGTGTTGTTCCTTTGCACGGTGACTCAAACTGGCTGGAACATTAGAGAGAAAAGGTCCCAGCAAGAGACACATTTAAGTCACTCATGTAAACCCCCCATTATCTACTCAGATTCTCATTTGGTTGAGCATTGGGGCTATTTAGCCATTCTATTGTGTCCCATCTTGTCTCCTTGGTTACGGGCCTGCTTAAACGTGATAGGTTTGGGAAGGAAAAACATGTTTATTTAAGTGTGTCTTCACAAATCCAGTCACATCACATCAGTAGGTCTCAAATGTTTTGGGATTTTTGGACTGTTGTCTCTCCTGTGCCCAGAATTTAGGATGGGCCTTGACATGTGCTGAAGCAGCACCACAGCACCCGAGCAGGCTGATCCCGAGACAGCTGACAGAGTGTATGGAAAGATATTTGACCGAAGAATTTGCCAGACTGCGTCAAAGTTAATCTGTGCAATCTTTAATTCAGCCTTTGTTAACAAAACAAGAGTGATGTAGTGAGTTCTCATGACTGCAAAGCTGTTTAGAGAGAATCACTGTAGCTTCTCAGGGGCCTCTGTTTCACAAAACTGTTTTCTCCATATGAAGCTGCAGCTGCCAGTTTTTGACTTTAGGCATCTTTTTGTACATCAGATGCCTCCCATGGAAATCGGACAGCTTTCAGCGAACTGTACGTAGCTGTTCTACTATGACGAGTCTTTTAAAACGATGATTGGCATGTTTTGGCCTGAGCTCAGCAGAGCATGCACACCTGTTTAAACATGTGGGTGCCCACAACAGTGGAAATGTGGGAGTCGGATGGCTTGCTCAGCAGCTAAGCGGCCAACAGTTGCAACTGCCTGCAACTGAACACATTTGTTGCACCGAGTGACAGCGCTGAGGTTAAAGTCTGAATAAGCACGTGAGGAGGCGTACATTCGTTCTCACAACAGGCTGAGACATGCTCTGAAGGAGCTCAGTTATTAAATACTTTACTCATTGGCACTATGACCGATTGTAACCTCTTTCCAATCCCTGCCTGAACTAGAGTAACCTCCGCGGCTTGCCCTACAGTAACCCTTTGTCGGCACCCTCTAGTAAAAAGTCCGCCCTATTGTTTGCGTCAGGCAGGTAGCAAACTAGCAGCGCTCCATCACATGACGCCTGCTGGGCATGACACAATAGAGCACAGTGTTTGTGTGTGTTGGAGGGAATGGGATGTTTAACACCATATCAAAGCGCTGTTTGTTATGCCTGAGGCTAGTCAGCTATGGGGCTTCGATGTTGTGGTCTGCCTTTATCAGGGGCGGTGTAGGCCCACTTTGTTTGCGTGCCTCACAGCTGCTTTTCGCTACCGTTGTTACTCCTCTGAAGTGCCGTGTACGTGTATTGGACAAGGTATGTCGGCGCTGCTGCACACTGGAGCAGTTCTAATTCACAAAGGTGCACATTCTGCCACCAGTCATGCGCTACTCCCTGAGGAGTCTGGGATTTTAGTCCCATCAGATGAGTAAGGAAACGTCACCCAAAGCTCATTCACGTGTCCTTTGTAGTTGCCGCTAGACATCTCGGCAAGATGAGTTTTCTACATAAGAAGAAAAAAAAGTGTTCATAAAAACTTCAAGGGGTGATCAGTGCAACCACCCCCCTCCACTCAGTGTCCCTCTAAACCCTCTCAAATATCCTCAAGTCACAGTTTGGCCTGATTTCTATCATGCTTCAAAGAGAAGTGTAGCCCAAGGACATTTAAGAAGGGAATAAGCAGTTTCAGGTACAGTTTTTGTCCTACCGCATCCTGATGTGGCGCACTAGAAGCATTCGGTAATACATTATATTGTTCCAGTGCTGCAAGGGGTGAGTGGTAAGGTCTTGTCTTAAGGTAGGAGATAAGTTACGCAGCTTTCCTCACATACACTGACTGCACAAAGGCTGATATTGTCTATATTCTCAGACACTGCTGACTTTAAATTTTCAGTCACCCGAAGCAGAAATACCACAACTTATTAATAACTTGCAACTTTCTGCATAATAACTCTAAAAGTTGAACTGCATGAAAATGTAACAAGAGTTGCATGACTCATCTCTTTCTACCTTAGGTCGCAAACTTATCCGTCGCCCTGGTAGAACTATTGTCAGCACAGGCCAGTGAACTCATCTTTCATTTTTGGTGTTATCAAGTCTACAGTCCCTATATTTAGCTCTATGGAGCATACTGTGTGTGATCAGGCAGGTTACATTAAATCGCTGCTACAGCGTCCATGCATAAATCGACTATGTGCATAATCGGTGAAGACAGAAGATAGGATGTGAAAAATAATGTTGAAATGAAGAACAGAAGTCATAAGACAAACCAACAGGATCCCAGCTAGTCAACAAAGTTGCCCGGTGGAAAGCCGCCCGACTTGTTTGTCGGACAGAGGCAGGTGACTGCAGGCGGGATGGTGCATGTGCAATCTTCTTAAGGTTACTGTGTCGTAGGTCATCTCCAGTTAGGATCTGCAGAGGTTACTTTAGTTCAGTGCTCCTCATGCTGTAGGGATTGAGGCGGTCAGGGTGTTTACGCCTTGTGACGTCTTCTCTCCCGCTGCTAGGAGGGAAGAATTCCTCACATGTTCTGGTCAAAACAATGGAAAGGACCAGCCACAGCTCTTTTTGAGAATTTAGCTGTTTTCCTTGGCTGCACCAGAACATGGTGTTTAATCTCATTTAATTCTTCAGACCAAACAATAACAACTGATTCTTTTGACCACCATTAATCTTTGAACTATCAAAGATTGCCCTATCATTTCCAGCAAGAATTCCTCTACGTCAAGCAAAACAGTAAGTGGTTACTTGGTTT
>JAQFJA010000008.1:10913929-10927808 GCA_029874485.1 Naso brachycentron
ATATGTTTTTTAAGGCCAGAAAAAATGCTTGGAGTAGTGATTTAAATTTGTTGAATTACATGGTTTGTCCAGCAGAGGGCGGTCTGTGAGTTAATAACTAAGTGAAGTGTTTACTGTTCACTGCACTGATGTTTGGAATAAAGTTAGTTAAAATGTAAGATATCCTGAATCCATTGCATGTCTATGTCACAAATATTTGATAAACACATTGTTATCATAATATCAGCTGATATATTAGATATCAGAATTTTCTTGCTCACTAATTTCGGTATCGGAATCGGCCACAAAAATCCCATATCTTTTGGGCACTGTTCTTGAGACAGCCAGTTTTTGTGTTAACTGTCTGCATTCTTGGCACAGATAACACAAATGCACACATAGCACAAACAGAGCTCATGCTTTGGCTCCACCCATTGACATGTAGTTCAGGCACACCAACATGAAAACATCAGCAATGTCAGATGAAACGTGCAAATGCAGTTGAAAAACACACGGGGCTGCAAAGAGGTGTTAAGCTCTTTGAAATGTTTGCTTTTGTCACAATAATCCAAAACTGCATTAATCTCTTGTTGAGGAGTTTCCAACAAAATATGGATTTTGCAGTGGGAGGTGACACGCAGAGCCAGTGTCAGGGAAAAAATTGAAAGAGAAAACCCAAAAAGGCTTAGCGGTTTTATTGGAGACTATGGCTTTGGGATTTGCCTAATCTGTTGCATATTTATGCTCTATTGGAATCCTGTTTCAACCAAATGCGCCTGGAATGTGGGACTCACTCTTAATGATTTGTTGAAACAATTAAAGGAAGGCACACAGTAGATTCAGACATATCTTTCACACGCTCTGCTAAAAAAAATCACAAAACATTCTTTATATTGTATCGGGTTTTATTGCCTTTTTGTTTTGAGAAAGTACATTTTTTAGTGTTTATGCAGCCAAGATTGATAGTCAATAAAACCTGACAGAGGCGTGTTTTGTGGCCTATTTTCATCATTGATTATGCTACACTAGGGGAGCCACTGTATAATTTGTTTGTCCTCGATTTAGGTTTCATAAATCTTAACTGGTGAGGATGTGCTATGTGTGAACGTAAATGATGGGAAACAGCATGACCAAAAGCACAGAGTAGACGGACACAGGAAGGGGTTTGAGGTGAGATACGATTTGTGGAAAACAGAGAAGTGATGACGCAGGCGCTATCAGCCATTTCCTTTAAATAATTCCACTGCTGTAAATGTTTAAAAACTACTTTTAATGTCATAACAGATCCATTTCTCAGAGATTTGTGTGTTGGCTCCTTGTGTCTCAGTTTACCTCTAAAACCCCAACAGAGAGGGGTTTTTTCACAAGTCTGCAGTGCTGCCATCCATGTTGAGTTACTTCAGTCACATGCTGAGAGAAAATGTCATGGAAACATGTGCTGCAATGTGTTTACTTTACGTTCTTGAGCCCAATAACAAAGCATGGGAGATCAACGTGAGCCTTGAAATTTCACATTCCTCCCCAAATCAGACAGAAATGACTGATGCACAATTTGTTCCATCTCAAGCTTATGCCTTGTTATATAAGGAGCTTGTTCCTGACTTAAGAAACATACTTTAGAATTAGGTTAAGCATGCAGAGTCCACTTATATAATATTTGTTTTAATAGGCAACATGATGTCATACCGGTGAGACGCAAAGGAGAGGAGAGCATACAGGAAAACTGATCTATAGGTAAATCAGTCTGCTTTATTCCTCCACATGCCACACTGTCTCTGAAGACTGCTTTCTTGTAAACAAGAATGACTTTTGACCTACTTCTTTGCAGCTCCAGCTTGGCATTGTTATTTTTACATTTATTATTTTCAGTGCAGGCCACACAGAAACCACAGCCTGACGAGAAGGAGGAAGTGCTGCATGTTTGGCTCAACGTCGTCTCCTGGCTTAAAGTTTTTAGCTCTTTATTTTATACCTCACAACACAACGTGGCACATTTCCATTAAGGAGGGGCGTCTTCGTCCTCGTTACCTGAGCTGCGCATATAGAAAACAAATAGAATTCTTAAGTTCTTGTCATTTCAACTCATGCCAGGAAATGAACATCAAAGATTTACACAAACTTCTCCTACCCACCGCCATGTGGTTTTCACATCTGCTCGGTCCAGTGACACACTGCCAGGGGAAACCCAGCATCTCTGAACATGTTGGAGAAAAGTTTCCTAAAGACAAACACGGCTCACCTCTGGATGGCACTGTCAGCTGATCTCTGGATACAGTTAGGCAGCATGGTCTGTGCATGTGTGTTTGTGTACATGTATTACTCCAGCGTGGGGACATCTGTTCCGTCCTTGTAATGGAAATCATCAAATATGTTGAAGATTTTGGTCAAGGTTAGTGTTTGGCAAGCAAAGCTTAGACTTACAGTTGGAATAAGTCTCTAGAAAAGAAGGTGAGTCTATATGTCCCCAGAAGTGATGAAAACACGACTGAGTGTGTGTGTGCGTGTGTATACATCTGTGTTCTCTTTGAGGAGTGTAAACAAAGTGCCATTTCCAAGCTACGCAGTGTTCTCTATGCAGAGAATCTGAGTGTTTTCATTAGACTGTCCACTTCCCAGTGCTTCTGTGAAATCTTGAGCTAATATGGACCACAAAGCCACACATTCTTTCTGCATACCTGGAAAAATATGAGAATTCTTATGAATCAAATGAATAGACAAGGTTGTTAAAATGATTTATTTCAAAAGAATGAAAAAGAGCACAAAGGGCAACTTGTTTCTTAAATCTGCAGAACGCAAGTACAGCTGTTTAGAGTGGTATTATAGAGAGTATTTATATGTAGAGGGCTTTTATTTTTCCAGTCTAAGTGTGCACCTGAGAAAATAAAAGCCAGCAAAAACAAAATATCTGCACTAATAGATACCATTTCCTTTTGTACAAGATTTTTTTATAGGGCAGTTAGCAAGAAGTAAGCTTTTGTAGGATACATACAGATAGTCTAATGAATACTGTAAAATATGTGTACATGAACAATACAGCCATGCTAGCAGTGCTTTAAGCTAAATGCTAATGAAAGCCTACACTGGCAATGCTAATATGCTGATGTTTAGCTGTTATCATGTGCATCAAGAGTGCTAGCGTGCTCACATTTGTCACATTTGTGAATTGACAAAACACAAAGTACATGTGAGGCTGATGGGAATGTCACCCGCTTTACAGGTATTTAATCTTTAAGCAACATCTGGAACTCTGACTGTATGTAATTAAAACCATTCAATAGTTGTGGAGATAATTTGGTCAGGACTTAACAGTTGACCCAGCTGACATGTGAGACTATAGACTTTTATATGGCACTAGCACAGTTCTGGACATTCAGTTAAACATTACAGATATTGCATAGCCTTGTTCAAACAGTATGGAGTGACTCTTGCCAAGTCACAAGCAGTTAAACCTACATATATATGTATAAAGATAGCCAGGCTACTTGTTGCACTTTCACCTACTTCCTGTGTTTGCCTATAACTCAGACGAACACCTGAGACTCCAGATGTGACCGTGGCAAGTTGCCATATGACACACGGAGTACACAGAGTTAAAGGCAGACTGTTCTTTTTTCTTATCAGTTTTAGGGCCTTAAAAAAGACTGCAAGAGACTGACTTTATTCAGCACTTTCTTATCAATGAAGTTCAGTGTGACGTGCACAAGGGGTTAAAGGGCAGTGGGTTTTTAGTGAATGTTTTACCTCACAGCTATGGATTAGTCTGATCTAATCAGTTATATAAAAATGAGGCATGAGATAAGATATCAGTGGATCCGTTGCCAATCATGATTACAGTAGTCTATGATTTAGAGAACACATAGGGCCCACAGTGCATGCTTTGTTGTTTAGAGCACAATGTACTGTATTATGGTCAGACTACCTTTTTAATTCAAATCAATCAATTAAATCAATTCAAGAGATTATTTTAGCCCACTTACAATCTGATTTAACCCTTATGGAAGTGCAGATTTACACCGAAATGTTTTGATGAATTAACCTTATTGGCTTGCAGTGCAGGAAATGAGGGTGTTTTTGTCGGAAAAAGTCTGTTTTCATAATGTTTTCAATAACTGCTGTCTGACTAGACTGAATAAAAAGAAATCTTAGTTAGAAAAGATGGAACAGTGCTGTTAAGGCAGTGACAAACAGACACATCAACAGTCTCATAAAGGCACCTCTTGTTGCCAGGAAACACTTTAATAAGAGCTTTGACCTCCGTGCTCATTCCGTTCTTTATTTAGCAGCTTTTTCCTGTAGCTATGCTGACATCTAGTGGTCCAATTTGATACTACAGTAACAACAATGCTGGGAAAATGATGCTCATGTGCTGAACTTTGAGGCTTTTTTTTATCTGCTGGCATGAAAAAGATAACACTCAATGTCAAATTGATATAGGTATTATCTTTAATAAGAACTTTACTAATTAAGTTGAATGCACTGCCCTCAAGTTGCTCAAAACTTCACTTCACAAATCATTGATTCTTCTTGGATACGGTTGCACAGCAACTGCTCTCCCACTAAACTATATTTATGTATGTAATTAACTACTCAGGACTGTTTTGAATAAGCTATAATTTGTATTGTACTTTCCATAGGTTTACATCTGCATGGAAGGCCATTTAGAATGTCCAAATATAGACTAGTACACAAAATAATTCAATATTTTGTCTCTCTTTATTAAATATTGAATATTTATTACAGATCCCCTCCAAATATATTTTGAGACACATAAGAAACAAAGACATAAGGTGAGCGCAGATCATTTTTCTTCCCTCAACAGATGAATGAAAAAGCAGCAAACTCTGCACTTTTCTGTACAGTGAAGCTCACACATCCACGTGAAAAAACAATAAGCAAGATACATTTTGACTGGATATAGTAGATTAACAGACCACTTGATACTAAACAAGTTTTCATACATAATTAACATAAGGCATCAGAGCTGTTGGTGCTTCAAAGGGTTGAACTTCAATGCTCTAGACCAACAATATTCAACTTTTGGTTTTTGCACAGGGATTTTTTTCTGTTTTGTTACAGAAATTAGTCAGGCCCTACAGATGTACTGCGATATATGGCTAACAGTAATACATAAAAATTTTATATTTATATGTGTTAGATGCATAAATAACACAGCGTCGCTTATATAATTTCCATTCTTTCAGTTTCTACTTTATCACAGTAGGTTACACTACAGTTAAGGTTACACACTCTCATCACATCCCTATTATAGTATTTTCTGTGTAATTAAAAATAGAGACAAAGCATACAATCTTGTAGCTAAAGGCTGACATTGTGACAGCCCTCTTCAAGACCAAAATATTTTATTTATTCATTATTCATTATTCATTCATTCATTATCCATAACCGCTTATCCCCTGCAGGGTCACAGGGGAGCCAATCCCAGTTGACATTGGGTGAAGTCGCCAGTTCATCACAGGGTGACATAAAAAGACAAGCAGTCATGCTCATTTTCACTCCCACGGGCAATTTCAGTAACCAGTTATCCTAACTTGCATGTCTTTGCACTGTGGAAGGAAGCCATGAGAGAGTCCACACAGAAAGGTCCTACCCCAGCTGGGTATCAAACCCACAACCTTCTTGCTGAAAGGCAAAGGACCTGGATTCGAACCCAGAAGCAAAAGAAAAAGAAGAACAGCAGATGCATTAACAATTCTAAGGGAACACACTTGATCAAGAAAAGATAAATGATATAAAAACACGTACAAAGAAACAACAAAGTATCATGTTTCATACTGCACACTATCCACACTTTTCTCTGACGTCATTCTGCTTCTGTCTGTCTCCTGTCTGCTGGTAGCTCAGGGAGCAATGCCCCAACCGGACGGCAGGTGTGCTCTTTCACACTGCAGCACACATCCCTCTGCAGTGCTACCATGTCTGTGTGTGTGAGAGTGTGTGTGTGTGGTGTGTTTGTGTGTGTATGCGTCAGGCTCGCCTGCCAGCTTGGCCACTGCTGCTGCTGCCACTCTGCTGAGGAAGAAGGGGAAGGGAGACCGAGAGAGAGAGTGAGAGAGAGAGAAGGAGAGAGAGGGAGTCCAGGCCCAAATAAAGCCATGGGGGCCGGGGTTGGGCTGGGTCCCCTTTTGCTATAAATACGCTGGCCGCCTGGAGGTTCGGGTTTGGTGGTTGGGGCTTGGGACCAGCAACCACCACTGCTGCAGCAGCCTTCCTCAGGGGATTCTCTTCCGCGTGCTCATCATCTTCATCCTGGTCATCGGTGTTCTGGACACCCAAGATGCCTCGGGTGGACGTAGACCTTAAGCTGGACTTTAAGGATGTCCTCTTCAGACCCAAGAGGAGCAGCCTGAAGAGTCGCTCAGAGGTCAGTGCTGTTAATTAGTTGTGCTCTGATAGTGAAATGCAAATATTACGGCTACAGTTCAACCAACCGTCATACGAGGACACTTCTGTTGCATTCAGGAAGTGCAGCTTTGCTTATGCCTCTGTGGCTCGTGACGCAATAGAGATACATTAACTATTTATTAATAAGGAAAGAGGGTAGGAGGGGCACTAATTCGGAGGCCCCCAGTACTGGTTGTCTTCATCATGGTGATCAAAGATGAAAATTAGCCTTTTTCATTTTGCAGAGCGGCAGCAATGCCTTTGTAAAAATATGGGCATGTAACAGTGAAGTGACCTTCTAAAAGGTGACAGAAAACAAGGCCATTCTGTACCAGAGAGAGGCTATAAACAAAAACCTCCCACAAATAACAAAAGAAAGAGGGGAGTCAGATACTATATAAAGAATATTTAATCCTGAATATGATTTGTTTTTGATTTTCATCACCAATTATTGTCATTGTAAGGAGGTAAAACAGGCCTAGCAGTATCTAGCACCCACTGATCGTCTCTTAGGGACAACACAACGCCACCATCTCCTCGTCATTTTATCCTCATCTCAACTTCATCAATTTAGCCATGTGTCACTAGATCGTGGACTAGTACCAGCTCAAGATCATAATACTGCGTGGTGGCACCAGATCTATTTGGTGGAAGGAAAAGTGGGTGAGTGTTGGCTTCTGAGAGGTGGCGAGCAACATGAGACACAGGAGACTTCTCAGAAAACCTGTTTAAAAATAGTACTGTGTATTCAACCAGAGCACATTCCATATGCCACACAGCAATCAGGATATCGTTATTCACTGACACAGATAACAGAAAACACACTGGACTTGGGCACGCACTCATAAGAACTGAGAGCAGTCAGAGCAAATTCTATATTTTGTTGCACTATTGACATTCTTTCAAAGTCTCTTTACCTACAGTGACTAATAATAGAGGAAACGCAGACATCAATAGCCCACACAATATGACTTCATTGCAGCATATACTGCAGGGAATATACTGCAGGCAAATCCAGTGGCTCATGCACTCTGAAATCATCCATCTGTTGCCATTCTGACTGCGTTTGTTTGAACCATTGCTGCATTTAGCAGGGACAGACACCCACCTGCTAAAGCTAAACTCACCAGACATCTCTGCTGTCTAGAGGAGGGGAGGGTATATGAGCATCATGGAGGATAAACTTAATTACAAGAGCCCACATGGTAAGCTAGTCGGTAATTGAGCACTGATGCACCACCACCAAGCAGAACGTCTCTCTTCAGTCAGAACTACGAGTATCCGGATAAGATTTTACAGATGCTCGCACGTCTGGTGTGAAATTTGACAGCGCCATTGGAGTCAACACCCGCAACACACCAATAAATAGAAGATGGCAGCAAATGTACTGTATTTAGGTCCTTCAATTTGTATGGCAGCACATCTGCATCAGCTTAGCTAGATGTTTTTAGAAAGCAACCCCAAAACCCCTCTTATAATTAGAGTTTATTTTTCACAAATTTTAGACTTTAATCTCATTAAAGGCAAAAAACAAAACAAACAAACAAAAAAATGTTATTATAAATGGTCAAACTATCGCACAGACCCTGGGAATGCTCTATAACCAAGGCCACTGGATGCATGTTAGTGTTGAATCTACAGGAAAATCACGATTCAGCATGCTGTATTAAAAGCGGAGGACTTTATTGATTTGCTGCAGGAAGATGATGGCTATTCATGACTTGATACTCCTCTGATGTATACTACTTTAAGCGTTCCCCTATTTTTCCAACCATTATCGCCTATAGCCTCACTTCTGCTGTGGCTCAGAAAATTTTTCCACCCTGTTTCGGTTATGGCACACTTTGTACTCTTAGCCTATTTCCACAGCTGCAGTAGTTTTGCATAATAAATGTCTCTTGGCTCTACTCAGCAAAAGCATTGAGCACTGTAACACTGCTAGACTGCAGTAGATGGAATCTTTTAAAGGCTTAAAATGTGTTTTCAGCACTAAAGTTTCACTTTTCATTATATCCCTCCTTGAAACAACCACGTTTTACCTTGTAGCTAATGCATTTTAAGTTTAGTGTGATAGCTTAAAGGATTGAGAAATTAGCATGATTTTATCATGATAAACTTCTACAAATTGTTATTATAGTGAAACTACATTGGCTAAGTTTTGCTAAACAGGGTAAAACATTAAAAAAAAAAACGTATTGTAACACTAGCGCATGTAGAAAAAGGCAATTTACTGACTCATTCAAGAGTGTTAGCGAAATTTACCTTTGCTAACGTCAGCTAACATTAGCAATATGAGTTAATAGTCATACCAGGCCAAGTTTGTAGCCGCAAAAACAAAAATTCCTTGAGCAAAATCACTTGAGCTAGAAGAGATTTTCATGGTAAAGATTTCAAATTTTATTTTATAAGAAAAAAACTGTAACTTTTTTTTTTGTCACTTTAAAGGATCATTCCACGTTTATGTATAAACTCCCCTTATGTTAAGCAGCTAACAGTCCAGTGGCTGTAAGTCTTGTTAATTCACTGGAATAAAATATATTTTTAGATTTTTTTTTTCTTTTGAAAGGACTCACAGCTGTGACTTGCATCATCAGCTCAAATAAATACTTTACTGTAAAAGGAAGGAGCAGCTAGTGTGTCACAATGATCCCTAGCTAGCTTATCACATTACAGCACACTGAGCGAACCACTGGATCTAAATGATTCAGTGCATCCCCATTCAGACCACACAGACTGAGCCACATGATCTGCCCCCATTTCTTCAGAAGATCTGCAATGCCCCTGTGCTAGCTTTACAGACAAAAATAATTCATCAGTCACATGAAACGTTTTCTTTAAAGACTGTGTTTATGAAACACGTTTAATGTGTTGCCCCCCCCTCAGGTGGACCTTCAGAGGACCTTCACATTCCGCAACTCCAAACAGACCTACACTGGCATCCCCATTATTGCTGCAAACATGGACACCACAGGGACGTTTGAGATGGCACAAGTCCTCAGCAAAGTGAGTCAACGCAACCGAGGGGATGAAAAACAAGTGACAGCACCATTGTGTTTGTGCATTTGTCTCTGTGTGGGCCTGCCAACATCTCTGTGTGTCCTTCAACTTAGATTTCTTTGCAAGTGTTTGATATATGACCACAAAACCAAAACCAGGATGCTGAGGGAAGCCTTGGGAAATACACGATTTAGCAACTTGTTCCAGGCTCAGTTAGACATCTGCTAGCTTCTGGGTTGCTTACTTTCTTTTGTAACACCTACTGATTGTTTTTTTCTTAGAAATTTGCTTCAATATGTCTCTGTATCTCCTCGTTTTGTCTTTCTCTTTAGCACACCCTCTTTACAGCCATTCATAAACACTACTCTGTAGAAGATTGGAGAAACTTTGCTGCTAATCACCCAGATTGCTTAGAGGTGATATCACTCATCTTTGCCTTTTTAAAATAGGTTGTTTCTCATTAGCGACATTAACATAATTACACACATTTTATATCTAAGGGTCTCTTTCTAAAAGGCAATAATTGCTCTTTTCCTCCCCAGCACGTAGCTGCCAGCTCGGGCAGCGGCGCCGCAGATCTGGAGAAGCTGTGTGCCATCTTGGAAGCCATTCCTGCCCTCAAGTACATTTGTCTGGATGTGGCCAATGGCTACTCTGAGCACTTTGTGGAGTTTGTCAAGACGGTCAGAGAGAAGTTCCCCAAACACACCATCATGGTAAGAGAGCTGGTTTACCACCTCGGCTGGCAGTTTTTGGTGTGCTGTGAGACTGTGACCGAGAGCTGATGCTGTCTGCTCTGCAGGCTGGCAACGTGGTAACAGGGGAGATGGTGGAGGAGCTCATCCTCACCGGTGCTGACATCATCAAAGTGGGCATCGGGCCAGGTGGGTGGGTCTCACTGTCTCAGTGTGTCTGCAGCGTGTGCTCCTCTAAGTAAACACAACACTGCACAGACCTCACGTACAAACACAGAGCCAACTGGGATGTGAGGCAGATGCTGTTTGACCTTAAAAAGCAACGTCTGTGTTGTAGCAGTTTTTATTTAACAGACTCATGAAGTGCATTGTATTTCATATAATGTTTGCGTCCTTCATGTAAAGAGCCAGTGTTGCATGGTCCACTGTCACTGGTTATATATCACCAGTAGAATAGACTTTGTTAATGCCACACAGACTTTTCAAAATAACTTTTTTGAAAAGAAAGAGCTACTTCAATTTTTGAAGTGTACACTGAATTTCCTACAGCCCTTAGTTATGTATGGACAGATAGTCTCTCAGATCCTCTGGTGCTGTTCCCTGCTGGAGGTGAATTATAGCCAGCCAGCTGATTAATCAGTAAGTCGACTAAAAAAAAAAAAAATCATCAGCTATTTTGTTTGTTTTGAATGCTTATAAACTTATAAAAACTTATAAATATAGGCTACAATGGAAGCAAACAAATAAAACAAGCTATAAACACCACGGCAGATGTAATCAGCAATAATGGGCTCCAGAAATGAAATTACTGCCACTTTTAAAGCAACAACAAAGCAGACACAGCAGCCGCAAACACATTAAAGGCAAATAGAGCTGCACAAGAAGCACTCACAGTATTGTGCGGCTCCCTCTCTGTAATTAACATCATTCTCTGAGCCATGTGCACCCGGAGGTCCTCAACAATCTGCTCTTGGTTCCACTTCTTTGCATTCTTTGTTCATATTAACACTCTTCTTAGCTTCTCTGTCACTGGGCACTCCTCAAAGTTTTCAAACATTTGAGTTGAAATAAGCTGTGCAGTCCAAACACGATAGAAAGTGTCAGCAGGGCAAAAAAAAGCAGAAAGTCGCCACACACCTCACGGACGGTAGAAGTTCGTTATCAGTGCAGCAAAGGCAGAAAAATAACCACTGGAGGAGTCACAGGGAGCATTTTATTTTTAGCATTTAGCCAGACCCTGCAGGCACCTGTTGCTCACAACATACTGGGTGTGTTTGATTTGTGTCACTTGACGTGCACGCTGGGTGGGGCATTCATTTATTTATTTATCCCAAGTTTTCTGAAATGTGTTTGAATCTGCATACGAGAATGTCTAATTAAATATGCACCGATTTGCACACATTTCCAAAATTATGATAAAATTAACACCCAATTGTCTGAAAGAAGACATGTTGACAAGCAAAATAGCCAAATCTTGAAATCAACCTGTGCATGAAGAACAATGTTATGGAGTCTGCACTCAAACACAGACAGGAATGCTGTAGCTGCATGAAGATGAACTTCTTTAATGTGTGTGCACTGTGTGTTGCAGGATCTGTGTGCACGACAAGGATCAAGACAGGAGTGGGTTACCCACAACTCAGTGCTGTGATAGAGTGTGCAGACTCAGCGCATGGACTCAAAGGACACATCATCTCTGTAAGTCCCACATCACAGAATTTAAACATTTCCATGTAGAGTATTAATTAAGCATAATAAACTTATTAAGACTGTGCCAGTGGAAAATAGTTATTGGCTCAGAGAAGTAATTAACTATGGCCAAGGTAGGAGAGAGGGAATCCATCAAAGGTTAGAGTAGAGCCCTCAGTTTCATTGGACTTCGGAACATAGTCCTAATAATATTAATTATCATGTATAATTAGTTATTCAGAGAGGTTTATTTGCTCATTTTGAGGATGTTTTGCCTTTAAATATAAGGTAAATCCATAATATCTTGCATTTTGTTTCAGATGTTGATAATAATACTGGGTTGCAGCCACTAGAGGGCACCCAACATCTTCTAAGGCTGGTAAAATAATAAAATACACAATCTGACCTGTGACTGACATGACTTCTCTCTCTGTTCAGGATGGTGGCTGCAGTTGCCCGGGAGATGTAGCTAAAGCCTTTGGTAAGTAGGAACCCCAGACTTGAATGAGTCACATACTGGGGTCATGCATGATCGTGCTGCTCTCTTCTTCAAGTCTAACCACCATGACTTCTCTGCCTTTGCTCCTCAGGTGCAGGGGCTGACTTTGTAATGATGGGAGGAATGCTTGCTGGACATGACCAGTGCTCTGGGGAGGTCATCGAGAAGAATGGGAAGAAATACAAACTCTTCTACGGCATGAGCTCCGACACGGCCATGAAGAAATATGTGGGGGGAGTAGCTGAGTACAGGTGAGAGACAGATGTCAGTGGGTGCACCATAATTATTGAGTTCATAAATGTAGCAACCAATAAGCCTCTAGGAAATTCTGTTGCCTATGTTATAATTTTGATGTTAGCTCAGCGACATAATTAAGATGTCCAGGATTTTTTTTCTTTTGTGCCACATGTGCAATAACCTGCTAGAAAAACTGCATGCATTTCTCAGCAGAGATGCCATAGATAGGCAATCTATATGCTTCTAAACAGAAATAAGAAGGATATAAGCCCAAACTGTAAGTCTGTCACTGAAAATGATTTGTTTTTCTACAAAATTATCCTCTTTCTCCTCTCTTTCCTGCTCTCAGGGCGTCTGAGGGAAGGACAGTGGAGGTTCCCTACAGAGGAGACGTGGAGAACACCATCCGTGACGTGTTGGGCGGCCTACGCTCCACCTGCACGTATGTGGGCGCCGCCAAGCTCAAAGAACTGAGCAGAAGAACCACCTTCATCCGCGTCACCCAACAGTCCAGCCAGATGTTCACTTAAAGGGACGTGCACATGTCCACACACATTCACACAGGTTCCATGATGTGCATTGTATGTGTATAATGCAGAATTTAAACGTGCAAAAGGGGGGTGGCTGTGATACATAGGCAAGGAAGATGCACACCCACACAGATGGTTTCACATGATCGCCCAACCTGTTTCTCTCAGGATTTCTGCTGTCAGAATGCTGGTAGTCTCCTGCAGGTTGTGATTAAAATAAACTCAAAGCTCTAATCAACCTAATCCTGCAGTGAGTGTGTTTACATGCTTACAGACACCATAATATGCTGCTGAATGTACCAAAGTTCATTGTGAATGGGCACACGCAAGTAACAGCTTGGATAAATTCTTCTCAATTAGGAAAAGGGACTATCGAGGCATGTGTGCTTCATTTCATGCGAAATCCACTTTTAACTTGTGTTTTCACACTCACTGGGATATTGCTAAATTAAAAACAGAGAAAAATCAAGTGTGTGAGCAGACAAATTACATGTAAACACACTCAGTGAGAGGAGGCTGACACTTGCGTCCGGATCATTTGGGGAAACTGCTGAACTGTATGTGGAAATGAATGTGCAAATAAATATGCAAAATTCAGAGACATCACCCTTTAACTGTCACTGGAGAAATCATGTTGCAATAAATTGAATGCAGGACCTTCTGCTAATTTCCTCAGTGGCATTGATCATTTCTAAGGCATGCAGATCATCTTCCTAATGACAAGTCTATGTCTCCTTAGTGTCTGTGCAAGACCACTAATCATAGATCTGAGGTTTTCTTCCCCTATTTGCAGGCATTTTCATTCCATTACAGGTGGTGATGTGTGCAAGGATACAAGCATACTGAAAAAA
>JAQFJA010000008.1:10957801-10967832 GCA_029874485.1 Naso brachycentron
CAACTATCCCTCCTTTGTCCAGTCCTTCAACACAAGACTTCATCAAATATTATCAAATATTAAAAGAGAATGTCGCTCACACTGAAAACTAGAATATTGCATGCCTGTTTTCATCATCAGCTATGACAGCTCACTGAGCATTTAAAAACAGCAACAGGCTCCTGCTTTACTGAATTAATCTGGCATTTCATGTCTGTATGTGGAGATGGAAGAATAACAAAAACCTCCTCCAAACAGGAAGGCTGTTATTTCACAGATATTTGATATTTTGCACACCGCTTACAAAACAAAGTCGAACTTAAAAATTTATATTTAAAACCACGATGTGTCACATTTTTATGTGATTATGTCAGTTTTTTTATTACTCTAATGCCATCTATTTTGTCTGAAGAAAAGTCAGACTACCTGTTGCTTTTAGCTTTTAACTGTTCTATTCACTATTGATTTATTGGACAATTACTTCTCAATTATCGCCTAATCATTTGGTCTAAAAAGTGTCAAAAAGTAGCTAAAAATGTTCCTTAGAATCATTCAATTAGCCTGTTTTGTGTCTAGAAGCCTAAATTGTTATTTTATATAAAAATGAAAAAGCAGCAATTTTTCATATTTGAGAGTAAACAATCGCTGAATTTCTGGCATTTTTACTTATAAATTGCTGATTGATTGATCAAAGTAGTTGACAATAAATTTTCAGCTGATCCATTCAATGACTTGTTATTTTAGTTCTACCATGAAGGACCATATCAGACGATTTTGAGAAAGTATCTAATTGTGATCATTTGCAGTGATATTGTGATTGTGATATGATTTGCGATACAAGATGGAATGATCATTTTTACATTATTATTCTCTTTTTCACTGATAAACATATCAACACGATCATGGTGTGATTTTTTTTATGGATGTGTACCAAACAAAGATGTTTTCTTAAGTCTGTAGAATATGATGCGAAGACCAGGACAACTCTGCAGCTCAGCAATATTTGAATTAAATGATACTTTGACACACTTTTCACCTATAACAAATATTGCACCTCCCTGCAATTCATAAATTGCAGTCGGTCATATTGCCATTTCGATTAAATTTCTATTAACTGTGCAGCCCTGTATCAGATTATCTTTGACTTCTCACCATTAGCAGAGATTGCATCTTCTATAATCAAGTGGATCTCAGACTGCATTTTTAAACCCCATTCACCGCCATTCATGTTGAAACAGGGTACAGGAACACTATAGGACACGTGAGAGTTGCTAGGTATAGGTAATTCACCCCTCTAAAGAGAATATTGGTGTTTATTTGGTCAAAAATCACTGAGCAAAAGAGAGAGGAGAGACAAAAGTTAATACACCAGAAAAAAATAGTTCCTTACAAGTGCTGCCTTCCTAGCTCGAATATTAGCATGGGGAGCATTAGCTGGTGTGGTCCTTTAAGCCCATTCATTGTCCACAGGTTGCAAACGTTACACTGCTTTTTGATTACAATCACTCACTGATGCCAAGGAAGAATTTTCTCATTCTACACCTCATTTCTTCCTCATTATTCACACAAAGAAGTCGATTAGCAATGCAAATTCAAATCGAATCCTCTGTATCGTTCATCACACCTCATCTCTGTGATGATCCTTTCATGTGAGTGGGACATGGTGAGAAATATAAGCAGCCAATCAGAGTCAGATGACGTGAGTGTGATAGTTTCATAGCTGAAGTCGGGTTGAGGACGAAGCTGACAGGTGTGGGATGTGCGACTCAGAGGGTCTGCAGGGAGCACGGCGCTAAACAGGACGCCTGTGGAGACAAATGGTAACGCGCGCACAACTATCGACTAATGCTGCTGTATTTGCTTGTCAACACACACACATTTGCCTGAGAGAATAAAAAAGAGAGAACAAATACTGTGTTTTTTCCATCGGTGCCTGCACGCATCCACATGTAGGACAACCCAACTGTTGTGTGTGCTGAAGGTGAAATGCTCCACTGTAATGGGCATGGGCAGGCCGACTGGCACTAATTGGCATGAATGGGCCCGGCAGCAGGCTTAGCGTGGATGAAGGAGAGGTGGGCGACTGCTCAGCGTGTGTCCTTGTCGGTGAATAATGTGTTCCACCTTTTTCAAAAGGCCCTCGGACAAAAAATGTCAGACAGGCAGCAGCACTGGTTGAGCACACAGACTCGCACAGATCTTCAAAGACCTCCACTGCTAAACACAAACACACACCACATACCCCTGAGACTCAACAGGACACACGTGCAGTACATACAGAACGCGGCCATCATCTGAACAAACAAATTCCAAAGCCAGACATATGCGTGCGCACACACACACACACACACACACACACACACAGCACACACACACTCCACAGGTGTCCGCATGCTGCCCTGCAGTGTGTCAGCTCCTGAGGCGTGGCAAGCACAAAAGACTTTGAATAAATACACAAACACACGCACACCTTTCACTGTATGAAATAAAATACATGTAATCATGTTTATTGCTGTCAGTCTCCCAGAGGGGAAATTGCTCCAGGCAATTTCTACAAAGTGATGCATGTATTATGTGTGTGCGCGGTTTGCAAAGGGACAGTGTTTACAACACAACTAGCAAGCCTTTACATTTGCTCACACACACTGGATTTTTTCTCGATCTATCTCTCCATTAATAAAACACTGTAGTCGATCAGGATTATTATACTCAAAGTAAGTTGATACTCAATATTTGAAATATCATAACTTTGAGAAGTTGACAGATACTTTTTTTTACTAATTTAAAACATTTTAAATAATAGATATGTATGTAACCAGAAGACAAACATGTAATTAAAGTCAAGTAGGCCTGTACATAAAATTTTTGAACATTTTAAATAATAGATATGTATGAAAACAGAAGACAAACATGTAATTAATGTCAAGTAGACCTGTACATAAAATTTTTGCAGTTTCTGCCTTTGCTATTTGTTTTTGCATATCTGCCACCAATCACATTGGTATCAATATATCTGAAACAACACAACATTAAATCTTATATCTAATGCATTGTTTGGTCTTAATATCAATATTTCTACCTATTTGTATCTTAATATAAAATATGTGACTTTTTCACAATAAAACGTCTAAAATCAACAATATCTTTATTATATATTTTGCTGAATCATGTACTTACATTATCCCCACAATTTACGTTTAATTTTCTCCCTCGCTGCTAACTGCCGAGGTTAAACCAGTCAGAGTGTGAGGAATAAAGTCAACAAACATGACACAAACATATCTTGAGTTAAACTTTAACACA
Organism: Naso brachycentron; assembly: GCA_029874485.1. Classification (NCBI taxonomy): domain Eukaryota; kingdom Metazoa; phylum Chordata; class Actinopteri; order Acanthuriformes; family Acanthuridae; genus Naso; species Naso brachycentron. The sequence continues at coordinate 10,961,084 of JAQFJA010000008.1, forward strand.
TTACCTCATCTGTGAACTTTTCTGCCTGAGTCAGCCAGATAGATTTTCATCTGCAATGGTGGATGTTTAACAATCAAATAATCAAATTCCATGATCCCACGCTTCTTCATGATGTCATCAAACCACTGCATGTCTTTTGTTTACATTGTTTTGATAGACAAACTTCTCACAGCAGAAATAACATTTTATGTGCTTAATTACACAATTGTGTGACTTAACACGCAAGCCTCAGTCTGTGTTTGGACTATTCAAATTGCAGCGTCGCCTGTCTTAACAAACCGGTTTGTATATGAAGGCTGCTGTTAAAATATTCAAGCTGAGAGACAGACTGACGAACTGCGCCGGCGACTCACTGCTCGTCTCGCTTTTCCAACAAGTCTTTCACTTTCTTTCAACATCATTATTTGCAGTAGTTTTTCATGCACACAAGCACACACACAGTCACACACACCCACACAAACACACAAATTGTATACACAAGCACAGATGAAAGGAAATTCCATCTCAGTGACATTCTCTGGGTGGGCCTTTTGGACTAAGGAAAGACCAGCTCAATGTGTGTGTGTGTGTGTGTGTGTGTGTGTGTGTGCCGCTACCAAAAAAGAACTTTTCTTCAGAATATTTTCTCATGAATGCAGCTGTCTCGTGGACTGAAAATAGCACGTTAAAGAAGCTGCGGCAGTCACATGAAAAGGTGTTAGTCCCATTCTATAATAAAATATTAATTTATGTTCAAAAATCATTGCAACTTCAAATATAACACTTCCATGTATGGCCTTCTTTAGGTCAGTGTGTTGTAAGTGACAACATGCGCAATCTGAGTGTGAATAGATGTCAGTGGTCTGATCAAACAAGCTTATTTTGAGACACTGATAAAGTGTTAAAGTGATTTGATTGAGTTTTACAGGTGAGATTAACTGTTTGGCCACAATGCATGTTAATAACACTGAACTTATGAAGAGAAAATGGCTTTAATATTGATTAATGTTTGTTTGCAATAAAGAAAATTTCTAATTGCCATATACAATTGTTGCCTAAAAGACCCACTGACACTCTGCTTGTTTTATAGTTTGACAGTGATTATGTAAGCTTTGGCAGCTGAGGGGAGACACAGAGAGGCAAGAAAGTGGGAGGAACAAAGGAGGGAGGGGCAGATGAAAAGAGAAGAGGAGGGGTGAGGCAGAGGAGAGGAGGAGGAGAGGGAGGGGAGGGTAAAATAATAAGAAAATAAGAGAGGAGCGGGAGAAAGATGGAGTGAGACAGTGATGTCACCTTGTAGTGGCTCTGCAGTGAGAAGCACAAAGAAAGCGAGAGAGAGAGAGAAGAGAGCGACAGAGTCGTCGAGAAAGAGACGTAAGAGATCAATTAGCTGATAGAAGTCATGCAGACAACCTCCCACTCCCCCAATTGAATTGAGGATGCTGCGGTGTGTTTGTGTGTGTGTGTGTGTGTGTGTGTGTGAGTGACAGTGAAACTCTGGCTTTGGGCCTTGGGGAATAGTGTAGTACTACAAGAAATCTCTCTTTTGAGACTGCACTTAGTCTTTCTCCTGTCAGTGTGTGTGAGTGACCAAGCATGTAGATGTTTGTGTGGTGTGTGTGTGTGTGTGTGTTGGTGTGTGTTTGAGAAAGAGTCGTAGAGAGGGAGATCAACAGAGAGAGATAACTGTAACTAAAGGAGCATGTGAATGTGAGCTTTAGTCACTTTGATGTTTTTGCGTGTGTGTGCATGTGCGTGTGCATGTGTGTTCTTCTATAATTCCTGCAGTGAGTCCCCAACATAAACCATTTAATTTAAGGGTAAAGTCTTAGTTTTTTGTTAATGTTAGGGTTTGCTCACGTAGCAGCTCTGTTTGAGTCTCCAGAGGCTTAATACGAGTCAACTCTGTGTCCTCCTAAGTGACAAAACGAGTTGTGTGTGTGTGTGTCTGCCTCTGTGTGTGAGTGTTTCAAGAGGACAGCATAAAGGAATGCCTCAGTTCAAGACTTGCCAAGAGCACTTTTCCCATACGCCAGAGAGCCAAGACTTCCCCAGCCAGCCAAGAATAGCACTGACTCCCTCTCTTTTTCTCCCTCTCCCTCTCTGTCACCCACCCACACACACACACACACACACAGAAGCACTCACACTTTTTTACTCTTTGGATTCAACAAGGGAGAGTGTGATAGTGTGAAGGAGGGAAGAACAGCCTCACACACTTCAATCAGCACAGAGAAATAGACACAGACAGAGGCTCATTTTCTGAATAATTACACATATATTATAAACCTTATGCAACGTGCTTTGGCAAAACCATACATCCTGTCATGCCAACGAAGCACATTTAAGACCAACAAGCACTGAATTCTCCCTCTCTGATCAAACATGCGCTTTGGCGACATGTTTGATTCAGCTGTCACACTAAAAAAGCTTCACTGAATTGAACTGAAATGAACTCAGAGGCAGAGAACAGAAGTGAAAGAGAGAAAGCGAGTGATAGAGGAGGACACGGAGAAATGACGAGGAGAGGAAGAGCAGCATTCAGCATACAGACTGAGATTCATGCAGGGAAACTGCAGCTCTCTCCAAACTGTCTGCTCCCTGTGGGGTAAATAAGTGCTCCCCTCTCTGAATGTGTGTGTGTTCATGAACGCTTAAACAAGCTGGTCTGTATAAGATGAGGATCAGAGCGCACTCGCCTGCTCCCATCACGGGGCACCAAATGTTAAGGCAACAGCACAACAAATACCAACAAGGCTTCCACTCTAATAGCGTGGAAATAGTTTACAAGAAATGACTGAACCTCACTCACAAAGTGTGATAAAGATTTCTCTCTTGAAAACTGACTGTCTGGGGCACCCTGGTAGCTCAGTTGGTGCCCCAGGTACAGATGCTATATACTCGCCGCTAACATTTGATTGTGTAGTCCAGCATTTTCAAACTTTGTAATGTGTGTTTTAACTGGGTCACCAATTGGAGTTTTTGTTGCCACGCTGGTCCGTTCAGCTCAGATGCTGTGAGAGTCCCATACAAAGAGACTTGCTGTCATGTGTTTTAAATTCAGTTATTTCCTGTCTTATTTTGGTGGGGGCTTTTTTGTCAAGTTTTAGTTGTTACTTCCTGTCTGTGTTGCTTTGTAGCATGAGTCTCTTGTTTGTTGTCTCTCCCCTGTGCTTATAAATGTCTCCTCTTCTGTCATTTGCCAGTTCGTCCATTTCTGCTCCCCCGTCACGTGTCTGTTTTCCAGTCCTGTCTGTTTTTTTCTTTGTATTTTCTCAGTTTGTTGCTCAGTTTGGTTTTTATACTTTTTCTTCTTAGCACATTGATGTCATTTTGCTGCTTTTGCTTGCTCAATATTCTGGTGTCAATTTTAATCAGCTTTGCTTTTTAAAGCCTGCTGTTTGTTTTTCTTACCTGAACTATTTTGTGTTTTGATTTTGGGCCCCTTTTTTTGGAAACCTGACACAATATTTGCAAATTTACACATGAGAAACTTAAGATTACACTCAGAATATTTAATTATTATTGTGATTTGATGTAAAGTCTACAATGAAATAAATCCATTTCATACACAATATACATTCATGGTTCTTTATTATAAGTTGATATATAAATGTAGTGTAAGCAATTCATGATGTATTTTTGTTATTGCTGGTACGGGAAGATTAAATTTGTCTTTGGGCCTTGAGTTGAAAAGCTTTGGGAACCTCAGGCGTACACTATTGTGCATATCACAGGGCTCTGAGGGTTGTGTGGGTTGGATAGGCAGAGCAGAGGTACAGACGCCAGCAGACAGCTGCTAATGATGATTGCACCTATGAGAGTCGGAGCAGACCAGAGCTTCTGGAGGAATAAACACACCTGCAGTCACACCGTTCTGCCCTGATCTCAGCCGTTAGCTGGCGAGGGGAGAGCTCAGAGTTTATTATTTGAACATGTAGGATGAAAAGGAGGATTTCTTTTCACTTCAACCTTCAAATGATCCAGCGGTCAAACTTGTGCATACAACACAGCAAAAATTCCACTTTTTCAGGGCTTCAGTGGGGTGATAACATCTTAAAATACGCAACAGGCATCTGGAGTTTCATTGTAAAACCTCAAAAGAAAATGACGCAAAGAAATTGTCAAGCAAAGAATTTTTAGCGGTGACATTGTGGATTTTCTGTCCCGCTCAGCTGAGGCTTTGCTCAGAACACTCAGAGCTGTCCAGTATTACTTTTTAATGTCCAAACTGTTGATGCCTGTGCTGTGCAATAATGAAATGTTTTTAATTAGTTTGTGATGCACATTATTAGCTCATAGCTGGACAGATCAGTGCTGCCTCGAGACCTAAACTGCCAATTAGAATCCTGACACTCTAGTAAATTCAAACATTAATCACTCTGCGCTCACATCCCTGGTGGAGGTCAGTTAGTGTTTGTTATTAAAGTCAATGGTGCCCATTGTTCATTGCTCATGACATCAGTTAACAGACACGCAGCAGTATCCCTAAGGTAAAGGGGCAAGTGGAAAATCACACTCATCTCCATACTCGCAAAGTAATCTGTGGGAGAGAACTTACAAAACTTTGCTTAAATGTTTGCTCACATTGATTCTCTTGGACTCCCTGGAATAAAAAGTGAACACAGTGAGTAGAGAGACTATATATCAACCAGAAGGCCCGAGTTCAAATCCTTGACCTCGAACATTTTGCTCGGCAGAAATGTCTGTGAGCTAAATAATCACCAGCGGCTCCAAAGGTGGCGACCTGCAGCTGACCCTACAGTCTCATCTCCTTGTTGATGGGGAGAAAGTGAAAGGAGAATTCCTTCACTGGGATCGATATCAGCACAAAAACAAAATGCGTTTGGACTGCGAGTACGTCATAGATAAATCAAAGCAGTTCTAGCTCAAGGTTTGCTTGTAATTTAAAGAATGGCAGATTTGTGTACATAAAGATTCATCGATACACAAGAGGATACCCACGCACACAAATAAGTAACAAATATCAATGAAGCAATAAACTTAAGTTCAACCCCCCCGCATTAGACCTCACAGATACAATATTTATAGTTTTTCTTTTGCAAGAAAATCTCACTAACTAGTTCCTGACGGTGACATACACACAAGATACAGCTCCCAGTGTTTTCCCTACAAATCATTTGTAATGACTGCTGGTCCCCTCAGCGTGACCTCCTGTCCTCCTTCAAGTAAGACACAAAATATTTTACTTATGTCTTACTTGTGAATTAATGTAGTTGTATGTGCACTTCTTTTATTTCAGCAGAGCATGAGCGCCTTTTTATGCGTTTCGCTGTCCTAAACAATGACTCTGCTCTCTCGTGTTCCAACTGAGGGCATGGCTTATTCATGCTTCACACACAGACAAACAGAGCGCAGAAGTGGCGATAGGCTGATTGACAGGAACCCGACTTAAAAATTTGCCATAAACTAAAGACGAACCAACGTTGACTGAAAAAGGAAAGCCGGGCAAAAATATCTCTACCTGTCCTCGCCCAACCTGTACCTGGAGCCAGTGGCGAGGATGCTTTTAGCTCTTCCGCTGTGAGGGGAAACACACTAGAAACACTTCAATACCGACCTTAAATGCAGCCTCATAAACAAACACACTGTCACCAGGCAGATTAGCTTTTCTTTACTCTAAAAACTGTCTCTGCTCCAATCACAACCCAGGCAGGAAACAAACTGAAGTTAGCCAAGGCCCACTGGCTTTATTTCTTCTTATCTTCCTGACTGTTCTTCAACCTTTACACAGAGAAATCTGGTACCATATGGGTTTGCTTAACTCATTATATTTCATGACAGAAGAGGATTAGGAGAGTAAGCCAGTGATTATATCCAAGACATACATTTACGATGTGCCGTGGCTCAAAGCAGCAGAGAGCAGAAAGTCTTGAGACGATACAGAACCTCAGTTTATTCGCTGCAAGCCGTGCGTGTGACAAGCTGCCACTTTACCCACATTAAAATCAAACACACTTTGCTTAACTCATATCTGCTGCTGTGACCGGGTGACAGGTTTATCAGCAAAACAAGGCTCTTGGCTACGAGGAAAACACAGGGCTGGAAAGTCCTTGATGTCAGAACTAATAACGTCAAGCGAGACGTGACAGTCAGACTTGCAGCTTTTAGGTTGGACGCAGTGAACCAGTGTCTTCTAGCTTATCTGGCAAAGCCCCAATTAGAAGATATGGCTCTCCTTTTAATAACAAGACTGCTGAATGTATTTAACTGTGATGATGCAGGAATGGCACATGTTAACAGCAGGGACAATCTCACCTCATTCAGCACAGCTCCTCCAGACCCCCCGGTTTGTCAGCAGGTGGTACAGCCCATGGAGAGGGTTTCAGACTATCCCAGAATGCAGTGCGTCGACTCAGGGACCCAGCACTCCCTGGTGGAGGACAACAAAATTGGACGTTAAAGCGCAGAAAGGACTTATTGTCTTCCCTGCAATCTCTGCATGTCATGTGTGCATTGTAACATTGCGGGATACACTGTCATGTCGCTGCACACTGTACTGTGAGCATCAGCAGGAGCTACTCACAGCACAGCATGGTGCATCACAGGGTTTGTCTAACAAAGCAACACATGTAACTTTGATCCATGAGCATTAGCAACAATATGGGATTCTCACATCCTGCTTCAAATGGGGTTGCAACATGCAGAACATTTGTCTTTTACGTGCCAAAGCCTCACAGCACAACAGAAGCACCACAGTGATGATGATGATGGTGCATCTGAGTTTTTAAAGTAAAGAGAAAAAAAGA
>JAQFJA010000008.1:10978978-10991013 GCA_029874485.1 Naso brachycentron
CCTCTTTGTCAGAAGTATTTGATAACCACATTCAGCCGTAGATGTATCAGATATCGGAATTTGCTGACTCCCTAATACTGTTATTAGCACTGGCCCCAAAAAGTCCCATATGCGTCGGGCCCTACTGTGGATGATCACTCGAAGAGTTGAACTGAAAGTGCATCAAAGAAAGCTGTATAACTCATCTCCTTCTCCCTTAGGCCTAAAACTTATCAATCACCCACCATACAATGCAACCAAGAGTTGGAAGCACTTACAGCACTAACCCTGCTATTCTGCAGCCTTATTAACAATACTGTCAACACTAATTTTAGTAGCTTTCTGTGCAGATAACAACAGGAATGCTATTTTGTCACATCTCTGTCTTTGAAGAGGAAACAAGAGAGGCGTTTTGATAATAATAATGATTTGATGGCTAGTTACAAGTAGCTGAAACAAACCTTTAATTTTGTACCACTGCTGAGACACTGATGAATATGTCTACGGTAGTTTGCCTCAGGTCGTCACTGTATAGCTCACTGAATAAAACATTTCACTTCCAAGGTGAGGGTTTTTTATTTCCACTGAGATCACACGTTACAAGATGAAAAATCTGGTAGGTAATAGTAAGAACTCTCTTGCTGATTGTGGCCCAATTTGTAAGTGGGGCAGCAGTGCAGCCTCATGGTTAGACTGACCGTCTCATAAGGGAAGGTCACAGGTTAATGTGTCCTTTAGAAAAAGAGCAAAGCCCCATTAAGATAAGTCACTCTCTTTTTCTTTTCTTTCTGCATAAGTGTGTCAGATAAAATGTAGATTAGGGCTATTGGCTCTGAGGTGAGTCACATTTTATCAATGAGCATTTAATGATGCGGATGGTAACTCGACTCACTTTCTGTCTGCACCAGAAATGAGACTATCAACAACAGTTAAACCCAGACTCAAACACAAGCATGGCTGCAGAATGAAAACAGAAGATCTTTGAACCTAAGACGGTTAAAAAAAAAGAGACAAATGAAATAAAAATGCAGTGGCAGATGAGGGTGGGGTGATAACAGAGAGAATGAATAAAAGAAAGAGACGAAACACAAAAGAACAAACGCAAAAACCGAGTTGAGGCCGAGTATAATAAAAGAAAAAGGAACTCGTCTGTGTGTCTCTCCCTCTCTCTCTTCTTCAGTCTAAGATGTTCAAAGGCTAATGCAACACTCCTGAGACGCTGCTTCGATGCTGCTGGGACACACACACACACATACACATTAGTACACCCTGCAAGGAGACAAGCTCTGTGCTCCCCTCCTCTGAACCAAAGTAATGATACACTAAGAAACTCAGACAGACAGATGAAGAGAGGGAAAGAAGCTGAGTAAGAGCGGGAAAGAACACAGATGACAAGAAGGGGAAAAAATTGCACAAAACACCTCACAGACATGTTGGAAGAACAGCACGCAACAACAGGCCTATTTTAATACTATATGTGCATTTAGCAAACAGTGAAGCAGACAAATAGTCAAACTATGATGTGATCTAACCTAGGTATCACATGATCATACCCTTAAAACTGTTCTGTGTTAGCACAAAAATCTCTGATAAACAAACTGTAAAGTGTCTCCTCTTCACGAAAGTACAGCCAAAGTCAGAGCCGAGCCTGTGAACACAGCGGCAAATGTAGCAGCCAAAGAACCAGATTTCCCTCAGGAGTAGTTTGAGACTGAAACAGAGCTAAAGAGTCATTAAAACAATTGTCTTATCTCATCTGGACTATTGCTCAGAGGTTTGGTCAATTGCTGCCATGTTACATATAGAGAAATTGCAAATTGCTCAGAATATGACAGCACACTGTTTACTTCGTTGCTTGTACAGAACTAATGTGAATGCAGCACGTAACCGGCTATCCCAGTTAAATGTAAACAATGGATTTACCGCCTCGCTGCTTAACTTCACTAGAAATATTTCAGTGACTAAACTTCAGAGTAACTGTTTAAATATTTACATTTCAGTTTTGATGAACATGATCTTAACACCTGGCAAGCCATGGAAGGCGGCTTCACACTACCTAGATTAAAACAAACATGTTGAGGAGTACTGTTAGTACACAGAGCCTCGATTACATAAAACACCCCGCCTCATTCACAGAAACAGCAAAAATTGATCAAAATATGCAAAATTCTATCAATGTCTACAATACACAGTGTTGAGGAGTAACTAGTTACATGTAATGAAATTACAAAATCTAATTACAAAATAAATGTAACTGAAATAAGTTACAGTTACTTCAAAAGAATGAGTAATTAAATTACAGTTACTTATGACAATGTTAATAATTACAAAGGGGTTACATCTGAATATTTTCTATGTGTTAAATATTATTCATTTTGTTGCTTTACATGTTTTGATGTGTATGGTCCCTTCTTTTGCTATGTCCAGTCAAGACCGTCTCGTAAAGTTTGATCCTATTCTGACATTTTTGATTGGTTCTCTTGTTTGGATTTGCAGCGTCCCATGTCTGCCATTAACACTGCCTGGTTTAAACATTTGAAAACGGTTAACAGTTGAAAACATTTCCTAGAAATTTAGAAAAGTAATCAAAAGGTAATAGTAATCAACTGTAATAAGTTACATTACTTGAAAAAAGTAATTGAAATAGTTATAATACTTATTACATTTTAAATAGAGTAACAGTAACCTGTACTCTTACTGTATTACAGTTCCAAAGTAACCTTCCCAACCCTGATAATACAAGATGTTTTTGTTTGGTTAGCTTTGTATTTTAACACATGATACTTTTGGTCTGACCATGAATGAGTCATGTTTACTTCTATTTTTTGTAAAAAACTTGAACTAGGTCCTGTGTTGTGTTGTGTTTTGACAGTTTTTGTTTTTTTGTTCCCATTGTTTCTGTTGTTTTGTTGATGTGTCTTGAATGTTGTTGTGTTATTGTTTATGTTGTTTTTTATTGTGATTGTTTCTATAAAAGGCTTTAATGTAATTTTGCATTGTAATGTATAGAGCACAGCGTTCTCGGTGGACTCCGGGAACAATAGCTGTGGCCAATGGAGATCTGAATAAATGAAATGAAATCTTTTAGCAAGTGCATGATGGCAATGACTAGCTGCTATGACATTTTTTTCATCATCAAAATAATTTCCATTATTTGCCGATGAAACATTACAGAACTAAAAGCAATGCAATAAAGTAACCTGACTTCTCCAGACAGCTGACAAAGTTTGTTTCCTCCCTGCATCTTTGCCCTGGGAGCAAATTCACAGCCTCACCTGACATCACTGTATTTCCTCTCACAGCTTACACAATGAGTCTTATTCTGCAGGGTGAAAATGCATGCTGTACATGGCTTTATCACCAATCTGCATTGCTGATAAAGTCGGTCTCATTATTTGCTGTGGTTGTTACCGGGGCTGCTTGGTCTGGGGAAATAATATTCTTGCACGCCTTGTTAACTCTGTTTCCCTTCAGTTCTTTCACCCGCCTGCTTTTTTTCTCTTTGTCTCCCTCTTTTCTCTTCACAAACCACCTAATTCTCTCGTCTCCCTCGCTGCCATTTTTATTGTTGTCTTTCAAACTCCATCACTTTGTCTCTTAATGTGGCTGCAGGCTCTTTCTCATTTGACCTTTTCTCCTTTCCACCCCAACTCAAACTCTCTACAGTACTGCACCCCCCACACATGCACTTCGCACACACTCACACCCCAAGTTAGTCTGCTCATGTGTGGCCTTTTGCACACTGAATACACTTGTCAAATGAGCACTCGTAGGATGTTTTACACGCAGCTCAATCTCATGCTTAGTTGGTTAACTGACAGAGCGATTTCATGAAAACTAATAATCTGTTGATGGAGCAGATGCTGCAAGTTACCACACAAATACCTCTTCTTTCCACAACGATGCTACAATTTCTGGTGGCAGCAGGGCAGTTTTTAAAAAGGTTTTTAAAAGACTAAAATAATATTCAAACCAAAAAAGTAACAACAGCATCACAAGAAACCTGTCTAACACAGACCAACAAGATTCCTTTATTGTAAAAAATAGGTGAAACAGATTAAAATCAATAGAGAAAAAAATAAATGAAACTACAGAAAAAATAGCTCCATTCAGACACAAGGTAAAGCAAAATGTTTAAGAGGGGCCTAGAAGATAGACTGAATGATGAGACATTAAGACATTAAAAGGAACACAAAGGTAAAAAAGAAAAAGAAAACCTGATAGAAATGAGAACAAGCCAGCAAAAACAAATAAAGAGTCGAGTGTGTTTTTAACTTACTGCAACTCCACAAAGCAAACACTTGCCTCTTCTCACTTTGCAGAATAATACTGGTGAACACACAGAGGCGCGTTAATGGGCGTTATATTCCTTTAAGAGTGCGGCTTCTTTTTCGGCAATCACACACTGAGCCATCTATTTATAACCCTGCTGTTTTTTGAGGACTCTGCTACGTTTACAAAGGAACTGTGCATACACAAACGCACACACACACACGCACACACATTTGCATACGACCACTCGCGCTAGTAGATAGTGAGTAAGCTTTTCCTGCTGCATGTGCTTGTGTGTGTGGTTTGACCAAACTGACAGCAAATGCGTGGTAGTGCTCGACATTAAAGATCATATCACTCGTACATTTGAAGTTAAGAGATGTGAAAGTGCGTGTGTGTATTTAGCATATGTTCAGGCATACATGTTGGTCAATTATAGCAGTTAGTGTACTAAGACAAAGAGCAAATATACACTTTAAGATACATTTTGTGAAGGAAGGAAAAGCACATGCGACTTCCCTTTATGATTATTAAGCCATGCTACTAAGCAAGCATGCATCACAGGCTTTTTTTTTTTCACAGCAGACATATTGGGTAAAGCACTGGTGTTACTAATAACATTAACTCTTGACTCTTTTTTTTTTATTCAAGTTTCCCAGTGAGCCATGACAGTGTGACAGTGAGCCAGCATGCATAATATCAGCACCCTGAAACTGAGGCAGCTGAATGGATTAAGCCATCATTAACTTTATTTTTTGCACCAGTGCTTTTCCCACTGTGATGTGTCAAAATGTCTGTAATTAAAAAAAACGCCTATAATATTTCACGGTCAGCATGTAGTTCTATGTGTGCTCAGGTGTGTAATCAAGGGTGAACCAGTCTCCCACACTTGGATAGAAACGCAACAAAATACCTTCTTGCAGTCCTAAAAAAAATTAAATATAGATATAAAAATATACTGTGCACTGTATACAGTACAACAACTTGAGAGAAAAACAGTAAGGAATTATTAGCTCATATACTGCAGCTTAGAATAAAACCATATAATGTTTCTTGAGCTTTTCCTGCATAACAAGTAAAAACGTCCCCTGTGGAAAGGACATAATTAAGTGTGTGTGCATACATAAATGTATGCATATACATCCCAACTATTCCTGATCTGAAGCCACGTTCAGCGTGCGTGACTGCAATCACAAAGATGACCTTGTAAAACCTTTCAGCGAAGATGCTCCCACAATGTTGATCACTTGTTTATCAAAGGAAACGGCGTGGCTGTGGTGAAGGTCTGAGGACGGCTGAGACAGACTGAAGTGCTAATACTTGGAATGCTTTGGATACCATGAGTGTGTGTTTGTGTGTGTGGGGAGATGTGCTTTTGGGTGTGTGTGTGTGTGTGTGTGTTTGTGCGTGTGTGTGTGTATGTGTGTGTGAGAGAGAGAGAGAGAGAGAGGATGACATCATTACTATGACTGCTGGGCGCTGGCTGGTGGAAGGTCATTATGACTTGCTGTGCGAGCGCGATCACCACCGCACACGTGTATGTGTGTGTGTGTGTTCTCTCCTCTTCATTGGGATGGTGGGGATATTTTATGAAGTTCATAAACATAATATACGCCCACACAGTCTCTCTCTTTCTCTGCATGAAAGTAAAATCCTTACTTCTTCTATCCCTTTTCCATTTTCTCTGTCACTCTCTTTCTTCAGTCATCCCCCTTTTTCTTCCATCCTTTTTAATCCTTTTCATTTCAAATCAACAGGGTATTTCTTTTACAAGTAATAATACCTTACTAGCCACGTAAATCACTACAAATGTTATGAGAGAGAGAAGAGTCATCATCTCATCGCTTCTTCTTTTCCTCCCTCCCTTTTAACCCCCTTTAGGCTCTAGTTTAAACTCTTCCTCTCTTATCTCACCCCAGCATAAATATCTCCGTTCCTCTCCCTACCTCTCCCCCTCCTTCCTCTGTCCAATACCGTGTTTGTCCTTCTCCCCTCGTTCTTCCCTCCCTCCCTCATCCCTCACTGTCCTTCACCTCCCTGTATCTGTATCGCACACCTTCCATCCAACCCAACTTTCATCAGTCTGTCTGCCATTTAGTAGGGGGGTGAGGTAATCTAAGTTGTAGTCATTAGGTTTCCCTGCACACGCATAGACACACACACACAAACACAAAATAGGGAGGGGGGCTGGAGGTTACAGCACAGAGGGGAGCCACTGCAACAATTTACTGCAGTAAATCCAATGACAAGAAAAGCCAGTGTTTGACTTGAGGGACTTTCCTATATGCTCTCATTTCGTCATAGCATGGTGCTCTGATCTGCGCACGCACACACACACACACACACACACACACACACATAAGCTGGGTTACTCACAAGTGAATACAGACAGAGATAAAACTGTGTGAAAGTGTGTGTGAAAGTGTGTCCGTGTTTGTGTGGACATACTGTAATGAAGTCATATGATTGCAGGGGCTCCCTGGCTCACTCTCAAAGAGCTTTTATAATACCTTTTCAATATGACTGAGTTACGGCTTGCTAAGAGAGAGAGAGGAGTGGCAGCCAGGATGGGAGGAGAAAAGAAGGAAGAAGAAAGAAAGAGGGGAGGAGGAGGAGAGACAGAGAGATGAAAGAGATGTAGAACAAAAAGAGAAAAAAAAAGAGGGAGGGAGAGTGAGACAGAGAGGATGAGGGCACCAGAAGTACAACATATTCATTGTGCTCCATAAATAAAACTATGTAGGATGGTCAGACAGAAAGAGGGAAGGAAGGAAGGAAAGAGAAAGAGAGAAAGAAATGCATAGTAACTCAAAAACACGGACACGCAGACAGACAGAGTAAACAAAATGAAGCTGAGATAAAACAGAGGAGCCAGTGTGATGCGCTGAGTCAAAGGCAGACAGAAAAACAGACAAAAGCAACACTGAGGGAGCAACAGAAAGTCAGCTCACCATGTTTCCTCCGTGTCTTTGTGTGCTGCTGTCAGACGAACTGACAAAACCACACAACACTGTGAGAGTGTCAACATTTAATAAGCCTGCTGCACTGCTGCTGTGAGTCTGGTTCTTGCTCTGACCTGCTGAGTTTATACTTCGGAGTGAGTGGACTGGCCTGCCCTTAAATGCCTCCTCTCATTACAGAACACTAAGAAATTAGATTCACTGTAACTCCCAGGTTCATGCTTTAAAGGCCTAACTCTTGCTAACAAATGACACAGATATCAACTCTCTTTGTGCGAACACACTGCAAACTAATGTTACACGTAATTCTTACTATGTGAGTGAATCCGTGTCTGACTGGCTGAGCGACTGCACAGCTGTCTGAGTGACTGCTGGCCTGGTTACCTGAACAGCTGTCTGACTCACTGCACAGCTGTAAGACTGGCAAAGAGACAAATTGATTATCCGTCTCACCGGCTGGCTGCCTGGTTACTCAACAGCTGTCCTGCTGACTGATCAAACTGGCTGACTGGATGCTTGCTGACTGAATACCTGAATGACTTCATAGCAGGGAGACAGGCCTGCTGACTAAAAACCTGCATCTCTGTGATGCCTGGTGACTAACAGGCTGGCTGACTGGGCGGCTTAATACGAGTGTATGCTGTTAAAAGTGTGTTTATGTACGAATGAGTGCACGCAGAGAGGCTGCAGCTATGTGTTTACTCCCTGTATCTGTGAGTGAATGACTGGGTGTGTGTGTGCGTGTGTGTGCATGTGTGTGTTGCTTTCTCTATGCACCGGGAGGGGGCCTGTTGCTCTCTGCTGTTATACAATGCATATTGTATAACAACTGGCAGTGTGTGGGCGGCTCCCGCCATCTGGAGAGATGCAACCCCTGCTGTGCCTGACACTACACACTGTACGTGTGTGTTTGTGCTTGAGCGTGTGTGTGTATGTGTGCCTTAGTGTCTACCCTGCAGCTACAAATAGATAAAGCGTCATCCACAGTAGCGAGGTTCCTGAGTTCACGGTCATGACAAATTAAAGGAAAAGTAATTGAGTGCATGTTTAGCTTGTATATGAAGTCTGTTCACCTTGAAAAATGTTGCAAATGTTCAACTGCAAAATACATGTTGTGTGCACATACAGTGATTCTTCATCATACCTACGGGGTAATGTCCTCTGAGGGTTTGACAGCTGACAACAGAAAGTGACGACTTCATTATCTGGCTTAGCAGGAGCTAAAGTCTGCCAGCGCTGTTTCTCTCCTCATTTCGGGTTTCCACAGAGATGGACTCAACCAAACAAACAACGTCCTGGAACTTTTCGTCCACAAATAAACAAAGACACGCTTGGAGGAAGAGCTACAGCACACTCACATACACATGTACTAACACACACACACACAGTGTAAATAAGGTGCTGAGAGAAGCCTCTCCATCAAGTCCAAGTCAGTGCTCAACAATCAACTGTTGCTATGGAGAGGAAAAGCACGACTTTCCAGTCTATTTTAAGGGAACCGTTAATTATTTTTTGTCTGTATCAGAGTCAAACAAATCGTGGTAAAAAGCCACTACAGCGTATTGCAACTGTAAGATGCTTTTCAATTACTAGACTTCATTATGTGGCATCCCTGCTGCTACGGATCTGTGACTAATTAATCTACTAAAAAGGAACGAGGCGATCTCACTATAAATCAAGGCTGCAAAATGTCCAAATTATACAACAGAATGTATTAAAATATGATCACATTGAGGTGACAGTCATACACAACAGACAACCAAATTTAGAATGATACAAGGAACAGTATGCACCAGCTATTATACCACCTTTAATACTGTATTATTGTGTATTTCTACAGTTTAGAGCTCAAAAGTGTCCTTTCTGCTCACCTTAACTTCAATCTCTTTTATAGCATGAAGCAACTCTTTATGTGCACGTACACTAGTGTGTGTGTGTTCCTGTGTTTTTTATTTCAAAGTGTGTAAGTGTAAGACCCACACAGTGAGCGAGGTGTTACAGTGTGTCTGTTTTTAGCAGGTGACTTCACACCTCAAGAGGAAGTCACTGGAGCTCACATCCTGCATGCTGTCGTAGCGAATCCCAGCTTTTCTTTTGCATCTATCACCTCGCTCACATAATTTTCTGAATGTAAAGCTTTAATTGGCACTCTGATGGCTGGGTGTCTCAGTTTTCTTCTGAGTAGCGTTAGCACTTTGAAAAACTGTATTATGACAATAAGTTTATTAATTAAGTAACAAATATCTACAAATATTGCAGAAGGGTTGTTTTGCAACACCTGCTTAATATTTAAATCTTCAAGGGAAACCGTGTTGTTAAGGCCGCACACTATTGTCCTAACAACAACTAAAAAACTGCTAATTTTAATGTAATCTGAATAATTTTGAGTCGTTTTTTGCTGTCTTAAAATCCATACACAGGATGATTACACATACTCTTAAGGAATGATGTGAAACAACCTTCAGGTGTTAGAGATGCTAATTTTATTCCTCCTCCTTGTGAGGTCGAAACCACCTGTGGTCTTAAAAGCAGAAAAGCTGTAAAATATGTGGACCAATAATGAATAAAAATAACTGCTGTCAGCGTGTTGTTATGTGCCTTTTCATGCCCTCACCTGCTAAAGCACAAAAAGGTTTGTCATGCACTTACACACACACACACACACACATACACAGATTTAGGCCTGCACACACAAATGGAAACCTCAAAGAGTAAGAATAAAAGGCAAAACCTAAATTATAACCAATGGTTAAAAAGACCAAGGGACTACAGATGCAAGGTCATAGCTGTAATCTGGTGCAGTGCATTAATTATTGACATTTATGTTTGAACTGTGTATTGTCCCTTTTAAATAAAATACATACATTTGTCAATCTCTTGTTGTTATCGTTTGAACTCTTAGAAATATCAAGGCCGATATATACAGTTTCCTGACCTATTTAAGAATTGCTAATATTTCCCCTAGTTTAAGGAATAAAAACTACATTTTTAATTCAAACAAAGTTTTCAATCTCCACAATACATCTGTGCTTAATGTTGACCTAACAAAAACTGATGTTCCATAACTTTACCAAAGTAGACGAAAACCAAAATAACCAAAAATGACAGTTTTCTTCCACGGAAAAAAGGATTTTAGTTGATAATTAGTTATACAGCGGTATTCATATGACCTCTAAATAAATATATAATAACATCTGAACAAAATGACAGAAAGTGCATTTTTGTCCTGAGCCAAAAACAACAAGGCTGTTCAGCCTTCATAACATTTAGGCCAAGTTCATAACATTCAGTGGGCCTGCAGTCTGTTTCACCACATTTGCAACATGCAAGCTCCAATTTGCATTATGCACACATTGACACGTTTCACTTACTAAAGTAAAACAAACCGCAAACTTGAGCGTGAAAGAATAAGACACAAGAGAGGGACTCTCAAGTTTATCTGCAGTGTGTGATCTGCGTGTAAAAAGTAAGAGTAGTTTTTTATGAAACAGGCCTCAGGACTACTGGCCTTGCTGGGTTACTGACAGCTGCACACATCATCAAATTAATGACCACCTAAGCTGAATTCTGGGTAACACCCAGACCCTTGTCGAGCACACAGGAAGACCACCACTGATGTTACATCATATTTCATCCTCACAACTTCCCCTCACTCCCCAGCCACAAACAGGAAATAGTTCGGACACAAATCCCTGGGGCCTGTGTAATGTGGCTAGTACTATACGGGTGTGTATGTGTGTGCACACAAGTGGGTGTGTGCACAAGGCCTGAATGCGTTTCAGTCTGCCTCTTGTTTAAGACTTCTGTGCAGAAACACACAAAGACATACACACAGGTCTGAAAAGGTTATGGGAATGCGTCTTTGGCTGCAATTCTAGGAGGGAGGGAGCGAAGGAGCGAAAGAGGAAAAGGAGAGAAAGCGAGAAAAAGGAGCAAACATATCGTAAAACATTCATACATGTACATGAGCTGAAAACATACCATTCATTTTTTTTTGTTCATATCCGTTGAAAGGAACATTCTGTTTCTGACTCTGTCAGCTGTTGTACAATTGAAAATCAGGCTGCTCTGGATTAGATTTGACTAGAGAAGAATTTAACTGGAGAGCCTGAGCCAATGGAAAAATACCAGGGAGGGGCCTCATATATAACTGAACCAATGACAGCTCATATCAATATTGAAGAGCAGAGAGGGGAGAGGAAGCAGTCGTTCAGAGGCAGAGGAGACACATAGGGAGAGAAATGGAGCACAATTATAAAAATTAATGCCAGAAATCTAAATACACACAAAAATTATAGCTGATTGTTGATTGAAGTTTATTTGACTTACATAAATATTAACAAGGATTTTATTGTTCTACACCCAAACTTTTACATGCCAAGGCTCACAATATAACATTAGCATTTAGGGGTGGCACCCCTTTTGCATAAGGCCTTTAAAAACATACTAAAAACACTATGGTAATTGTTTCAAAAAAAAAAAAAGGATGTGCTTGAGTAAATCCATACTTTATGTTTACCACCTTATACTTGTAAGCTTTATTTCAATAGGAGTCAAAGGATGCTTTGCAGCTGCACTTTGTCAGGTGGGCTGTTGGTTTGTTCATCAGGTCTTTCCTTTTGAAAAAAATGTGTCTGTGAGCTAGCACTAGCTAGCTGGATGCTAACAAGCAAGCTCAGCTTACGATGTGAAAATGATGTTTTGACCTTAAGGAAATTAGAAAGACGGACGAGCATGGAATGTTTTTCTGAACATTATCGCTCATCTTCACTCTAATTTCCTAAAATCTCCCCTGGAGGCCCAAACTTTGAAAATTATGGAGAT
>JAQFJA010000008.1:11042707-11054060 GCA_029874485.1 Naso brachycentron
AAGTTGGCCTCGTGTAATCCTACAGTGAACGCCTGCTATCGGCTAACCTGTTCTCACACACCTTCCTTGTTCGGCGACAGGGGAGAATGAAGCGAGGAGGATTAGGATGCAAAGAAAGTTCCCTAATCTGTGTATTAACAGCAGCCAATTGAATCAGGCTGTCTTGGGCAGACAGATTTTGGGAAGTAATCTAGAGTTCCTTAATGTGATCTGTGTTAGAAGTTTGGACCTAATTGGAATGAGGAAATGTATACTAGGATTTCTCAGTCAAGGATGTGCACAGTGTGTAGGTACATTCTCAGACATAGATAAATGTGTCAATCTCACACTCTCCATCTCTCTTCTTTTTTGTAACACACACACCACTATGCCCAAAGCATTTCCACCATTGCACATGCATGCACATCTGACTACTGCAGCAGATCAGAAATGCCATTACACTTTGCTTTTGATGAAACACATAGAAGGGTGGAAATAGAGCAAAAGGGAGTGTGTATATGTGTGTGTGTGTGTCTAACAGCCAAGCTCCCTCTATGAAAAAATAATTGGCTCTTAGTTCTGGACCAAGAACTTATTATTAGACTGCTGCCTTTGTAGATGAGACTGCGATATTACAGCGGCACAAAATGTTTTTCCACTTATTACCCTGAACTGTTGTTTTACCTTTTGCACTCGCTGTTTAAACTGCAAGTCATTTTGTCGGCAACGTTCAGTTCCACTTTTACCCTTATTGTAATTCTCTCCGCATAAGGTGTTGGCTTCTCTGTAAATGTGATGTCTGTGTTCAAGCCTCCATCCCCCAAAATAAAAACACCAGCTCTTCATGTATCATAAATGAGGATGGTTCCTCAGTCATCTTTTGTGGCTTAATAAGGGTAGAAAAACTCTGTTAATGCCTGAGCGACTCTCCTCCTACTCACCAGTGACTTTAATTATTGACCAGGCATGGGAGGCTCTTCTACACTTTCGTACGCACACGAACACACCGGCGTACACACACATGCATACAAACAGCGATGAGTGATATCAGGACAGGCTTTTACAGTACACAGTCACCAACACGGCGGTCAGCAAGGAGTCAGCTGGATAATAGATGAGCTTGAAAGAGGTTGCAGACAAATCTATAGCAGTGACTTTTCACCCTGATGGTCTGTCTTGGTGTCTGATTTTCCTTCAGTGTGGGACAGTGGGACTGTGTTAGAGGAACAGAGAGAGACACAAGTGAGAGGGAGAATGACGGAGACAGAGGTAGAGGTAGAGCAGGATGTCCTGTTTAAAAATGTCCCATCTATTGTGAATGTGGCAACGGGTATGCTTTGCCTAAAAAAACCCTGATTTTAGCTAAGAATATGTTAAACTGGGGTTTCCTGTTTGTTTCAAACAAATCTAAACTACGGAGACTGTTTTTCAAGAATTAATCCGGAAACAAGTTAACTGATCGGTCAATTTAGAATTAACAATTTTTCTGTTCTGTTTGTTCTATAAAGAATGATACAAAATTTTGCGAACACATATTTGTGTTTTTGATAAGAGCTAGCTAAGATGATTGATACCACTCTCATGTCTATGTAAATATGAAGCTGCAGCTAGCAGCTGATTAGCTTAGCTTAGAAAAAAGGCTGGAAAAATACGAAAGCAGCCAGCTTTGTCACATCAATTATCTCATTTGCTAAATTCTATTATCATTACTTGGCAGGGAGCAGTGACTTCTAAGACATATCTTCATTTCAGGTATTGGTAAGAAAGCGAGAGAGTGTTTTCGGATGTGAAACTAGTATCTCACACAGGAAAAGTGCCGAAATTTCTTCTTCTGCAATGTAAAACTTTCCAACATTTAACAAATTTAGATAACCTCAAATTGACTATCTTTGGGTTGTTGCTCAGACAAATCACCTAAATTAAAGATTTTTACTATATTTAGACATCTTAAAGAGTAAATCCAATTTAAAAACAAGTAATCAGCAGATCCATCAATAATCTTTAAGTGAAACCCCAGATTACTGGAAATGTTGCAAGAGGATAAGTGTGGACTGGTGCAAATGCCTTGTCTTTCCACATGCGTTGATTACAGTGTCATAGTCACTAATCAATACTACTTATATGGGCAATGGCTTCACCATCGGGCTGCCATCACTGAAACCTTCCACTGTGTCCACTTCACTGCCCTCCAGCCACCTCTCTCTATCATTGCCTTTCTTCTGCCATGACCTCTCTCCAAATTCCCTGTATGAGGTGATTGTTGCCTCTTCTCATCTGTTTTAGAGATATTTGTTGGTTCATTTGAGGACTGAGTTTTTCCTTGAGCAACACTGAAGGAACACATGAGCCTTAAGTGTTTATGAGAGTATCAATTTAAGATCCAAACTAACTTGTTTATGTAAAATCATGAGAGGAGTTTACCCTCTGGGCAGCACGGTGGTTTAGTGATTGGCACTGTCTCACAGTGTGTTGCCTCACAGCAAGAAGGTCCTGGGTTCGAGTCCCTCGCCTATTAACGAGAAGGTCCTAGTTTCGATACCTGGCTGGGGTGGGATCTTTCTGTGTGAGGTTTACTTGTCCCCTCCGTGCTGCGTGGGTTCCCTCTGGGTACTCTGGCTTCCTCCCACAGTCCAAAGAGAAGCAGGTTAGGTTGATTATTGACTCTAAATTGCCCGTAGGTTTGAATGTGAGCGTGATGTTTGTTTGTCTCTATATGTCAGCCCCGTGATGAACTGGCGACTTGCCCAGGATGAACCCCGCCCTCGCCCAATGTTAGCTGGGATTGACTAGCTTAGCTTAGCATTTAGACTGGAAACAGGGAGAACAGCTCGTCTGGCTCCAGAACCTTTAAAGCTCACCAATAAACACTTTATCGCTTGTTTGTTTAATCTGTACAGAAATGTGTAAACACTAAAAATCAGTGTTTAGTGTGAGCTGGTTGCTGGACTGTTTCTTGGCCGAAAACAGCTGCCAGCTGAGACTGCAGGAAGTTACTGTTTCTCTCATTTTCAAACTCGAGTTTTTGAATGAATTGATATGTTAATCGGAGGTGCAAAAAGGTGGATTTTGTTCATTTTAGACAAGCCAGTTTTCATCCAGCCACATAATAACTGTTAAGAAATAAAAACAGTATCGATCTTCTCATCTTACTTTTGGCAAGACAGTGAACAAACCTTAAAATATAAAACCATATTAAACTGTTCCGATACTGTCTCTGTCTGCATTGTTTAAATCATTTTATTGATTCCTCTAATTTCATTAGTTTATGTTCTTTAATGTGCGCCACTGTCATTTCACTGCAGTCATCACAGGTTTTAAAGTGCTTATTTTCTTCCACCTCCCCTGATGTATGAGTGCATCTACTTCAGTGCATTCAATTGAGCAGAAACCTTGGAGTAGTGACCCAATTCAGTAGTAAGACAATGTGCTTGTTATAGTGAAATGCACCTAAGCATGTAAGCTTTGTCTGACAAGATACACTTTATCTGCTGTGTAATCTGCCTCACACTTTCACTCTGCCACCAAAGTCATCGGAGTCTTTTGTTCAATTGCATGCGAGCAACTGCCAGGCTGGATTGTCTAGACGCTCGATTTCAAAGGCCTTTTAAAAACCTTGAATCGATAGAGCTGCTGTCTCATCAACACACTGCTTCCTCGGCCACAAGAGGCTCGATAACACTGTGCTTGTACAAACTCAGCAACACCATTAATTCATCTTTATCATCGTGTCTTTCTGCGTGTGGAGTCATTGTTATGAGCAGAGAAGAGACTCTCAGTGAGGGAGTGTCTCAGTCTGAAGTAGCTGCGTGTATTCTCACTGTTTGTTTATGTTGGATAGCAGTGAATCTTCATGTTTGCATGGGATTAAGTGTGCTTATGTGTTATCTGCGCTAGGGGGAGTGTGGACATCTGGATTACAGTAAATGTGGGAAAATGTTTCTGCTTACTTTTAGTGCAGTAATTACCTCCCAAGGTTATAAATGTACCTGTTGATGGGGTTCATCTGAGTGCATCATAGTCAAAAGCATGTCCCTGTGCTATGGTACTTATTCAAATAGGCTACAACGTACTTTTTGTCAGGTTAGACTGTAAATTGAGATCTGTATGTACTGCTGTACCACTGTCACCATATTTTACATTTTCAATATTTAATTTCACATAACCTACAGGCTTTTTTTTAATACCTTAATTTATTAAGGGCGGGTTCCAGTGAGAGCAAGCTCTCTTCTTCATGAGTGTCCTGATCACATTCACACCTGGAAGCTGCCCAGTACGACTACAGTTTTATCTGCCGCCTCTGAGCAGCTCCATTGGAAGAATTGGAGTAAGGGGCCTTGCTCAAGGGCTCTCAGTGGTGGAATGCAGGTGGGGCAAGCACTTCCCTTCACTTTCACCAAACAGATTACTCCTGCTGGTCGAGGGTTTGGACCGGCAAGGCTTGATTGCTGATTTAGTCCTGGACGAACAGATTAATGAAATATATTGTGTCTTCATATGAGGATATTCATAGATCTTAGTAAAGCCCCTCAGAGAAACTTTCATTTTGTGTTGACTGTAGCGGCACATTTGGACAAAAGCGATACTGTTTCCTGCTGCAAAGATCTTGTCTAGTGAAGTGTTTGTTTCGAAAGAGAGTGAAAGAAAAACGGCAATTATTTGCACAACACCAGTTCAGCCATAAACACAAAATACTGAAATTATCCAAAGAAAAATATCCTCCTGCTTCCAACCATAGATGATAAAAAAGAGAACAGTGGATCGATCATACTAAACAACAAATCATCCCTTAAGGTCTGTGTGTGGTAAAGTGTTTTGTAGTGTTTTGTACTGACTGAGCGAAGGCATTGTAAAAGACAGGACAGTACGGTAATCTCCTATCTCCTGTATTAAATATAGACTGCTTCATAACCAGTTAAAAAGTTCCTCATAAGGACTTTAAAGGGAACACATATGTAGATTAATACTGACACAAAGATTTCACAGAGATAAGAATGGACTGTTTCCAAAAATCCAAAAGGATTTAAATGCTAGTGACTGTTTTCTGCCTACTGTTTTTCTGTTCAAACAACTTTAGGCTTTATTGATGGATCATTTCCACTTAGATCTCAGGATTTTCAATCATACAGACTCTTGTAAATGTCCTTGCTGGAACTGAAATAAAACATCTCAGGCTTGGCCATGAACCATTAGCTAGTTTCAGTTCCTGTTTTCAGGCTTTATTTGAAATAAAACACAGGCCATATTTTGTCCTACAAATGCCCCCAAAACTCTACAGCAGCTGACACTCACTGGCTCTTCAAACAGCCTGTAACGCAGCTGAGGTTTCCTCTTCTGTGTGTGTACGTGTGTGTATTTGGGTGTGCTGAGGCATGCTACATGACTCATTTACAGTGAAAAAGGAAGGGCTTTCCAAATGCTATAAATATCTTTGACAGTGTACTCTGTGTACACTGCTTCATGCAAACATGGCCAAATTATCACATGTAGGCAACACAAACTAGAACTAAGTCATTTTAATACATCCTCCTTTTATACTGCAGATTATGAAATGATGTAGCAGTTTCTGGCTAGTAAAGATTGTAAATCTGTGGCCTGGAATAAATGATGTGACAAGAAAGAGACAAAAAGCTGGTTGATGGAGGACAGGACACCAAATATTACGAGTCAGATTAAAGGGAATTACTGTAACATGTAGGAAGGGGCAAGCAGGAAATTGCAAAACCCAGTGGCTAAGATAGTTTTGCTCAGCATTGGCAGCTAAGAAAGAGGTGCCTGGTTGGAAAGGACTGGGAAAGAAGGTAAAGATGATCAAACTGGCTCGCACTGGTTAGGAGAAGAGTTTCTTTAGATGAAAATATTCACTTCTTATACAATTACTGACACAGCTCTTCTATCAAAGACTTACATACATTTGGCTTTTCAGTATCAGTATTTAATTTTTGTGATATCAGTATTTGCAGCTTTATTAGAAACTGACATCCTTGTTGTTATGAGGCAATTTTGTAAAAGTCAGTCATTAAAGTACAACTATATCAGAACTGCCTCAAGAACTAGATGTGTGTATTTATATGGGACTCTCTTTACTACCTGTTTCTACTAATAATAGCCCTCCAGAGGCTGACACAAGGCCACATTACGAAACATTAAACTGTTATTCTGCCATCATGTTTATGTCACGTCATGATACAGTGGTTTTAGATAGTTATCAGCTCTTGGTAAAATTATAAATTCTTGCTTAAACACACTGACACCAGCATCCCCATTCATTCTTCTCACTTTTCATTCTTGTTCTCTTCTGTGATTTTTATTTCCACAAAACATGGCCACAATCACTTGCATGAATGCTGTCTGTATACAGACATACACACCGTGATGTACGGATGTACAGCAGCATCCATCAGCAGCCTCAAAAGGATTATTTTAGATCGAGTCTGCGATACACACTGGCATACAGTACATACCTCCACCAGGGGGAACCAGGTGGTGGGTCTGCTCAGGCCCCCACTGAAGGGGCACTAATCCTGGGTCACTGCTGGCTTTCGGGGCCTGAAGCCTGGAACTTCTGGGTCAAGTACGTAACCTGCTGCCATGCATCAGCGCAGCTTACTGAGGACATGAATGCACTGGAGCGTCTGTCTGCTGTGGGATTAAATGCACGACTCAGTACTGTATGTTCAGTATGTTCACACACACGCGCGCACATTGCACACACTGCACACCCTCAGTTGAACTCTTCAAGCACCTTTGATCAAAATACCATCCATGCTTCTACAGTAAATTTTTAATGAGCTCCCTTTTTGATGTATTTCTAATGTAACTCTGCACTTATATGTATATGTTTAAAAAATTATGTTTGGTATAATTGTTCACAAGAAGTTGTGCTAAAGAGTAATGCAAGAAAATGAAGTGTTGAGAATGTGAATTCACAAGCGGTAGAGGCACAGAGGGTGCGGCACTTTTATGGATGTTAGGCAACACAGAACAGCTGACAGCACTGCTTTGTACACACACATACACACACGCACACACACACACTGCAAAATAAGACTACTGCTCTGTCATCGGGTGCTCACCACTTCCTCCTCCCCTCCGCTCGTCTCCTCCCTCTATCCACTTATAGTATAGTACTACATGCTCTAGTTGACAGCTCATGCCGAGCCAGCACATTCCACATTATTACTACTTCAGATGTTTGTGGCCCAGAAGCATGCCTATTGGCTGAGCCGCCTCAGACACTGGTGCTATTGAGAGCCAATGAGCAGGCGGCTCTGGGCAGTAAGGAGACAGACAGTGAATTCAAAGGGAACTCCCTCTGCTGGGTAACACGGAGAACAGCTGAGTGTGTTTAAACACAGACACGACTGCCTGCTAATGAAATGTAATCCAATATTCACTTCACAGAGGAGGTTACAGTTGTATCTGCTCATGCTGCTAGATCTGTTAAATTTGCTTCCCCTCCCTCTACATCAGCACTTTTACTTATTTACCACTACTTCTGCAAACCCGTCACTTCTTGTATTACTTGTTCTCACAATTACTTTGCAGTATGACTGTCAGTGAGAGTGGCTCAGACTGCTGCCACGTACTTTAATGCATGAGAGGACGGAGACGTGCTAAGTAAAGCTAAAGCTTTGCCCCGCAAATCTACACACTAGAACGGCTTTCTTCAGTGATACACAGATAACATCTTCTCATTATTAGAACATATATATGCAAATTTATAAAAACCCCACTGGTTCAAGAACAAAGACCTGTTGAGTTTCCGTGAAGCATCCAAAAGTGAAGTGTCCCTCTATAAAAATCCCCTTAAAATACAAAATTACTGAGTCAGATGGAAAATCCTGTTGTGACTCTTGCTGGTATTTTGTCATGTACTGTATACACAGATTGAGGAAGTTATGGCAATAGTTAGTAAAGATGACACAAGTGCAGGACTATGTTAAATAGCTCCAGGGCTAGTTTCGCTCTGAACTGCAAATAAGTCATAAGATACTGTTTGCTATGTTTACCTCGTCTCCATGTCAACCTGCAGCTTGTTTCTGCTGCCCCCAGCTGGCAAAAATGAGATTACGCAGGTTTACTTTTCACTCAAAGCGGGTATAATTAATAGTATCTACGAACAATGCACCTAATGTCAGTGTGAAAACAAAATGGCAGTGTGAGAGGGCACACTCACAGTGATGGACCTATAGAGAATTACCACCTGTATCTGCAGTCTTACGAAACTTTAGAGGGAGTTTCAGCTCATTGTTTAGCTGCCTGTCCCACAAGTCTACATTTTACTGTTTACCCTCACTGCTTTCATAGTGTTTGTTCTTTCTCTCTGTAGCAGGAAGCTGTTTTTCAGAAAAGAAAGTTGTGAAAACCCACTGAACGCTACCTGCTTTGCACTAAATAGCAGACAGGAAAAATGAGCAACTAGCTAATGACCATGGTGAAGCATTTTGCACAGTCCGGTAACCAAACTTTTCCTTCCAGCAGAGGTCCAAACATGATAATGTCTAAATTGAATCCCATACCTCTATGTCTATCAAATAAAATCAACGCTACACATTTTCTTATCATTTCAACAAATTTTATGTTCAGTTTCACTTTTAACATGGAAAACAAATAGCTGTTTGTACCTTCACTTTTAAATGTTCTGTTTTCTGTATCAACTTTTCTTACTTTTGAGTGGGCCATGTCTTCTCACTCCTACGTCTCTCCTCCAGAAAGCAATCAATTTTCTTTTCCCTAATTTAAGTGACTCTAATATGCATGGTAAACGACTGCTGCATTAACTGGACAAACTGCACCTGCAGCCTGTAGCCATGACTGCTGGGAGAAAAAAAAAACAATCAACACTCCTTAAAGATTATTAAATTTTTTAAATTTACTTAAATTGGTTGCATCACGTACCGTCACTTGGTCCGTGCTGGAACCACAGTCCACCTTTTGGTGATGCCTGATTTAGCAGCTAAAAATCAAATCTTTTCCTGAGGACTTGATAGAGACTAATAGAGTTACAAGAGAGTGAATGTTAGACTTAGATTAATTAAAACAAAAACTCCAAAAGAGTTACAATGTTGTTCCATTACTGCTGAATGTATAAATAAGAAACTTTTACATTATAAGGTTATAATACAGCTTGTTTCTGCTGCCCTCTGGTGGCAAGATCATCGGTAAGTGCAGCTTTAATTTTTATATGAAACAATATTCTTCTATAAATGCAAACTTTCCCAAAAAGCCAGTTCAACTGAGTGATGTTCATCTAAAGACCGGTCATGAACAGGTCATGGTAAAGGGTCGAAGGATTTGAGTTATACAGCTCTTGTTAGATGCGTGTGCAGTTCAACTCTTTGACCTTTGTGCATTCATCCATCTCCTCCGTCTCAAGGACTCACCCAAGGTGGACATGTTGGCAACACCATGATGAAGAAGAGGGATGCAAAATTGAAATGTAGAAGGCCGAGATGACTGTACACAAGCTGATATTTGTTTGTTTTCTTAGACAATACGAACTTGCAGATTTCAATTACCCAAACAGAAATACCACAAAAGTAATTAACTTTAGATCTTCTGCATCATCTCTCCAAGAGTTGAACTGCTTGTGCATGTAATGAGAGCTGTAACTCATCTCCCTCTACCTTAGGCCACTAATTTATCAAACACCTCTTGATATACTTTCAATCAAGTACTGATTGTGTGTGCACGCGTTGTGCCCATGTTTCTTTCTTGGTCTATCGGTGGGGACAACTTTGGTTCTCTGTGTTTCGACAGGAGTGTTTGTCGTCAGTATGCGTGTCTATGGACTGCATGTCTGCGACAGAGAGCAAACAGAGAAAGCTGAGCTGTGCAGGGCATCACTTGTATAATAACTGAGAGCTTTAGCGAGGCTGGATGAATTTTAATAGAGTTCTGCGGGGTATTCCATCGCCTCTGGTCCCACGGCTCAAAGATCAGAGAGAATTTTCAAGCATGGTGTCCCTCAGCCTTTCATACTCACTCCCTCTCATTCTTTCTCTCTTCCTCCCTTTTCCCCTTCTCTTCTCTTCCCATTTGAACTCCCTTTTCCAATCCTTTCCTTCCTCTTGGGCTTTTGTCTCTCTCTTAATCCCTTTCTGTGTCTCGCACTTTCTGTTGGTTTCTCTCTTCACTCTGTCTCCCTGTGAAATTTGTATTAGAGCCACTCGAGGCGTAATTATTGCTAAGCCTCTCTCAGTTCCCTGGCACAGAGAACAACTCTTGACTCTCAGCACAAAAACTTGCTACTGAAGGACAAAATGCTGTGATGAACTTTTAAAATCGGGCACAATAGCTGACAAAATGTTTGGATAGTTTTCTCTGCGTGCAGAGATTATGCAACAGAAAGCTAATTTAGTCACTGCCTTAAAGCCTTTTAAGGAGTTTAGTACCTTTTTTTTTTACTCATATCTAAGTTCTACAAGATTTAAATTTATGGAGGATGTTCAAAATTATAATTCAGACACTGCATTTACATATGTTGTACCACTACTTATTGAGATCAGAACTCACATTTAGGTGTAGGTGCAAGGTGGAGTTAATCTATTGATCCCTGGAGGCCAGAGTTTGGAAAGAATTACAAAAAGGGGAGAAACAAAATTAGCAGAGGAAGACAACAAGGTAAACCACAGCTGCCATGACAACAGGAGGAAACGAAATTCTCAAAACTCAGGACAAAATTAAAACCCTAGGGCTGCTTAAAAAATGTGGCTTTGATTTGTGTGCATTATTTTAACGTGCGTGCATGTTGGATTGGCAAAGTTGGCAAGAGACTGGTGATAATTACAAATTCATAAGAATTAATGGATAATATTAAAAATCCAACCATCCTGAGGAGAGCCAAACCAATGCTGTGTCCTGCCTCTGGGACCATAAGACAAAATATGCCCTTGGCTATAATCTTACACAAACATGGCTCATCAAAATTCAACTGTACAGCCCTTTGGCACTGGAAGTCATGAAAAATAGTCAAGCTGAAATTCTGCCTTATTTTGTGTTACCTAACGAATAACATAAGAGTAACCCTAATTATTATCTGAGAGCTTGAATGTACATAATGTATAAATGATAGTGGACAGTATATCACCAAAGTTCCCTCAACTATAGTTCAGTAGTCTCTTTGCTGTAGTGAGATGCAGTTAGCTTGTTAGCGCAGTTAGCTGCGCAGCTAGCGGCCCCATTAGCTGATCAGTCAAACTGAAAAGGAGTATCACAATACATGGATGGCTTTGACATAATGTCAGAACTGTTTCTTCTCCAAATTCTGTTTATAATATCAGTTCACTCTTAAAACATTTAAGAAAATTCTGGCTGTGTGTTGCATGTCGCTCCTTTAAAGCAACTTTTTTTTGTTTGATTATGGCGCCCCCAG
>JAQFJA010000008.1:11174812-11185217 GCA_029874485.1 Naso brachycentron
ATTTTGATTTTTTTTTTGTTTTTTTTTTGTTCTTTTTGTGTGTGTGTGTGTGTGTGTGTGTGTGTGTGTGTGTGTGTGTGTGTGAGGGAGAAAGGGAAGAGATCAGATAAGCACATAGTAGAGGAGGAGCTCTCTGATTTATAGGAGCTTATTGGGGAGGAAATAGGCGTCATAGTCCAGTGGCTATAATAAACGATTAGACCTCCCTGTACTGCTCAGCATCAAAGAGATAGGCCAGCCCCAACACAAACACGCACACACACACACACACACACACACACTCATTGTTTCTCTCTTTGTTGCCTGCCTGCTTGGCTCACAGTGTGACTCGCAGCAACAAGAGTTGAAACAGCTCAAAGTGTGGGAGGGAAAGTGAGGGAGAGGCAAAAAGAGCGTGGAGTCAGTCCAGCAGGGGTGAAGGGAGGAAGAGGAGAGAGAGGGCGGAGTATCGGCAGCAGTGTGTGGGAGTGAGGGGTGTGCTCGGCAGCTCTGGCCTCCGTTTCAGGGGAATTCCTTTTTACCACCACACCTTTCAGCTGCCTGCATTACAACTGATTAAGAATTTCTGGGTAGCATACAAACTAAATCTACATGGGGCTTGTGTGTGTGTGTGTGTGTGTGTGTAGACTGACCTTGGCCCATTTAGTCAGAATTAGTTTGGAGTGGGAGTTTGTTAAGAAGAGTTTACAAGTTTTAAACAGTGTATTGCACTGTTGCCACATGTGAAACGTCAACTGTGTTCGTATCTGAACTTTTCAAGAATGTGACCCGCAATTATTTTGTTGATTCTGGACAGAAGTTTTCCCTCATTAACTCTAAGTGGAGGGATGTTGTGTTACATGTCCTCTGCCAAATGTTGTTCACAGGCTGCTCTGGCTCTCACTGGGTTGCTTACTGGTCTGAGCGAGCATAATTGTAATAAGTGTTCAGGAGGGGAGTCGGTGGGAGGAAAAGGCAAATAAGTTCAGCAAATTTCTTAAAAATGTGGCGGGCAAAGAAACGGACAAAAGTGATGGTGTTCCCACTTTTGTGGCAAAATCACAAGACTGTGTTTACAATCCAACATCCAGGTGT
Source organism: Naso brachycentron (assembly GCA_029874485.1). Lineage (NCBI taxonomy): Eukaryota > Metazoa > Chordata > Actinopteri > Acanthuriformes > Acanthuridae > Naso > Naso brachycentron. The sequence continues at coordinate 11,175,887 of JAQFJA010000008.1, forward strand.
AATAGTTTTTTACTTGAATTATTTGGTGTTGTTCTGAAAAGGAGTTTTTTATCATCTCCTTAAAATAAGTGCGCCCTCGTCCCTCCTGAACATCAAACTAAAATTCAAAATGTGATGAAAACCAAAAACCAGGCCCGCGTGTCGTTGGGGCACATCTACCTGTCAGAATAAGGCTACGGTAACTTGAACCCCTGTCATTGTCTCTGTCCCTGCCCAGTGTTTAGTTTGAAACTGGACACTGCCTGTCCCCCCACAATGGTGCAGATTTGGCCTCGCACACCTCCACCCTCACCTTAACTGCCTCCTGTCTCACCTGCTCCCATGCAGGCCCTTTGTTTTGGTAAATTCACTTGCATTACCTAAAAAAGGAGTTGGCACAACTGTCCAGGAAAGAACAAACACACATGCACTCACACACATGTTCACACATAGCTCATAACTCTCCAGAGCCCCTGAAGAGGGAGCTGTTGTTTTACTTGTATTTTCATCCCCTCACTGGGAGGGATCCCAGATCGTCGATCATTCAAATTCTAACCACTTTAGTTTGTCACTTCTGTCTTAAACATGTGGTGATGATTTTCTCAGTTTTCAAAACTTTTGGCTTCTTGCTCAGTGCCTCCTCTGTTTGTGTGCTGTCAGCTCTGGGCCCACCAGCCTTAGCTTGCACTGTGGTCTAGTTTAAAAAAAAAAGTCAAGTGCGATCAAGTTTACTAAATGTAAAGACAAGATTTAACTTCACCCTGTTTCCATAATTGTTTTAAGACACAAAATTAAGAATTAGACCACCATGATTCAAGTGGAATAAAACACATCCAGCCATATTACAAAAATGATATGAATCCAGTTTAAATACACACAGAGAGTGTAATGACAGGAAGTGTATCTTGACTCATTTCCATTTCAGTTAACCCTTTGAAACTAAAAGTGCCAGAGATTCTCTGGGTTCAGCTTCTCAGATGTGAATAGTCACTGGATTTCTTTTTCTTATGTGACAGCAAACCAGCTCTCCTTACATTTTGGACCTTTGATGGTACAAAACACTTCATTTAATGATGTCGCCTTACAGACCCAAACCATTTAAAAATTAATCTACAACAAAATAATTTGTAGTTTTCTTTTCTTATAGTATTTTTCTCATTTCTTTTTGTAATTAAAATACAATGTTATTAATTACCTAAAAATATATATATTTAAATATGGAACCGAGTCTGCTTTTGGGAAGAGAGAAAATATGCAACATGACAAGTTATCTGGTACCTTAAACATAAAGAAGAGCACTGTGTGTTCCCATGACATGATCTCATGATAAGAGTGTTGGCTAGTTGATCTAGATATATTTGTTCATTTTCCAATAAAAAAGCTAAGTTAGTCCTTTATTATGTCAGGTGTAAATGGGATACAGATCATTTAAACTGTGTGTTGATGCTGCTTAATTCAAATATATAACAATTAAATAGTCAACTGCCTTTTTTTGGTCACTTTAAAAAAAAAAATTGGCAATCTTTATAGGTATTAAAAACATTTGCAGCATCTCCAGTAATATGTTTGTTTTCCCCCTGAAGATAAACTCATTTTCCATTTATGAACAGCCAGCAGCAAGATAACATTACATTGATCTATTTCATGTAATTTGCATTAGTAAACAAGCTCTTTAACTTTCTCACTGTACATCCATGATATTGTTCCTTTTAGGAAGCCTCAGGGATCACATATTGGAGGATGTTTTATTGCAAGTTAGTGAAGTAAGAATATTAAAACACACACACACACACACACACACATACAGCGAGACACACACACCAACATATGAAACTCATTTATCAGAATTCACTTACCAATCCATTAACCATCCCAGCACGTCCCCTGTGTCACATGTATCATACATTTTAACATGTCTCTAACACACACACACACACACACACACACACACACACACACACCCTCTCAGTGTTTGTCAATTATAGCCATAATAAGCACTTGGACCAAAACAAAGTTTGATAAGACCACTAATGCCAAATGCGATTTGGGAAATTCCGCTTCCCACTCTCTGTTTCTCTCTGTCTCATACATCACGTCTTAATTATTAGTCCTCCTAATGTGTTTTTCTGAGATTTACTCACACATTTCAAGATAGACAAAGCACCCAGTAATTATTGTCTGTCACTGTTGCTGTGGAAATAATATCTCCAGTCACATGATGGCCTCCCAAGGTGACCAGGAAGTGGCTTTATAGCGACATGGGTTGGGGGGGTTATTGGTGAAAGTGTCAGTTGTGTACGCGGCTTTATTTCTTGATTTATGTGGAAGCTGTAATGACATCATATTCAACTGTGGAAGGGGTAATAAATTTGACATCAGCTAATGGAGGCTGGGGCTCTTTCTTTGTTAGCTAACACTCTCTCTCCTCTTCTCTCTTCTTCTTTCCTCTTCTCTTCCTTTTTCAATTCTCTTTCTCTCTCTTACCTCGTCATGTTTTCTCTTCTCTTCTTCTCACAGGAAAACACAGTCTCTCCATTTTGCCTGTGAAATGACTGCACTTTTAATAGCTTTCACATTCATGTCATCAGTGCTTTTGGCATTTTTCCATGGCTCTGATCATACAGATAGATGTCATATGAAATGTTAGATTTTTTTATTTGGTCTATATATTGGTTATATTTCTAGCTAACATCATCTAGCATGTGTTATATAACTGTTTTGTTGTGATAAAATTCTAAAAACTTTGAACTCTGTGACCCCCCCAAAAAGTATGTACTTATTTCCTGGAGAAAAGAAAAGAAGAAGAAAAAAAAACTTTGGAAACCCCCCTGGTGCTCAGTTTGCTTCTTTAACTAGTGGTTGCTAACACAGGCTGTCAGCCCTCGCAAGCCGCTAGCAGCCAAAAATACTGACTTCATCTGGAGAAACAAACAGCTACAGTCAACAATACCATCTTAAGTTTTTTGCAAAGGTGCATAGAAACATGAAGACACCTGTGCGGTGGAGATAAAGAATCCCTAAAGTTCTATTGTCTCATCATCCACACACAAACAAGGCTGCATGTAAGCAGCTCTGTCAGTTATTTATTACAATGCAAACAAATGAATATTTGCACTGAAGTGTTGATTTGGGGAGAAAAAGTCAAAAGTTTGTTAATACAGTGAAGAAAAAACAGGAGAAGTTTTACCAAGGAGGTTTGCAGTAAAAAGAAAGTAAGAAAATCCCATCAAAAATCTGATCTGCCTCCATGTGCTTTATTCTCTAGAGACTTTGTTAGTCGGTATAAAAAACGTCTATTCATGGGAACAACGCACAGACAAATTGAGTAGGAGACACTGAGGACAAAACATAATCCATAATGAATAATTCAGCAAGTTTGTGATGAGATTTTTTTTTTCTTTCTTTGTAATCTTAAAATAATTTACACGTCACTTAAACAATATTTAGCCCCTTCTTCCAGGCTTAAGTTTTTGTCACTATGACCTTCTAAGTCATCTTAAACACATCTGTGTTAGTTTGGCACATCTGGATCTTGGGACTTCTTTTTCGCGATTTGCTTAAGCTCGGTCAACTTGGATTGGGAGCATCTGTGCCTCGAAGCCATTCTAAAAATAAACTCAGGGAGTCACGTCTGGGCTTCGACAGGGCCACTCAACAAGTCTTAGTGTTGTTCTTAAATCTCCCCACTGTTGCTTTTGGTTGTACAGTATTTTTAGGTCATGTCCTGTTTGAGGTGTAAAGTGCTTTCCCAGTATAAGAGGCGGTGAAAGTCATACGTGGCTCCTGTCTCCCATCATGCTTTACAGTGAACTGTAACATGAAAGGGGAGCTTAATGTTAATTCAAGAGATCCTCTTTGCTTTGAGTTGTTTAATCTGCCTTACAACACAGATACAATAGCAGTGTTTCCAAGGTTGATGAAAATGGCAAAATACAAACAAAGCTTGATTTCGTAGGAAGGTGTTTACACTCTTCTGGGTGGTTTTGCCTTTTTCAGAAAGAGTTCATGTGCATAATGGGAGGTGGAAACACCTCCAAACAAGTTCTGTCATTGAGAATATTTAACTTACACGACTGATCAGCTGCTCCAAGAGAAGACGAGGAAGCTGTTTCTCTTGTAGATGGCAAAGGTAGCAGTTTTTTCTTTTTCTCGTCTTTTTCTTCTTCTATTCCCCTCCTCCTCCTCCTTCTGGACAATCAACTGGTTTTGTTTCTGGTATGTTTGTGAAAATTTTTAAATCTTTCAAATTGCGGCGCCCTGGTAGCTCATCTGGTAGAGCAGGCGCCCCAAAAAAAAAAAAAAGAAAATTGACAAAATTAAAAATTTACTGTCTGTAAAACACGGCTAGTTTGTGTGGTGATTACAATGAAAGCACTCTTGTGACAGATCCTGTGGTTCTTGGCATTGTGTTCACATCATTGCCTTTTTATATATTATATCACTGAATTTGGAAAGAATAGTCGGGGAGTTTTTGGATAGGCGTTGTTCTCATCATTAATCTCAGTGGGCCGTTCAACAACACAAATGTTGTCTTCAGTTTATCAGGAAACTCAAATGATTTCATACACTCGTTTCCTTTCTTTTTTGCTTTTTTACGTGAGGTGGAGTCGTACAGCTCAGGATAATGTAGATTTTTAGGTCTATTTAAAATATTCTCACCAGCATATGAGTCTTTGCATCAATTTAAAGCAAGCAGGGAAAATTCACACCTGTTTGCATCTTCTGATTGACTGTTTTTGACTCATTGTGTCACTAATTTCTACATCACATTTAGTCAAACCCACCTTAAGAGGTAGAAGTATAATAAACATTCTCTAGGTAAATAATTCTTAAAAGTAAATATCAAATTTTATTAACTTTCAGATGAGAAAAGTGCATCAGTAAGACCAGTGAAACCAGTAGATGGTTGTTAAGCACAGACACAAGATTTGACGGAGGAGAGTAAATGTTGCGTCACCTCACAAATTTTTCATAACTTACACAATCCAGCATCCTCTCGCCTCGAAGCGGGAACTTGTTGACAGGTATTGGGAAAGTAAGAGATGGGTTATTTGTTTCAACAGTTCGTTGCCTCACTGGCAAACACACTGATTAAGATGCGGCGTAAGCCACCATTTGATCTCAGAGAACTCGACGATGGCTGATGTCATGTTTTTGCGAGGCAGCAGGAGATTTCATCATTGTAATGGAATTAACTTTGATCATTTGGTTTCCACACACACACATCAGTCTCACCTGCTCAGGAACAAAACACACACATACACACAAACACACACACACACTGCTTGTTAAGGTAATTGTGATCATGCACCATAGATATACTGTCAGTAATAAAGCTATTGAAATTTCTTTGATCTTTGGGATTGCCTCTCTCTGAGGAGTACATACAGAGGGATTAAGACATCTGTCTCCTAGCGCAGGTTCGCTGCGCACCAATTAGAAGAGACAAATAAGTGTGTTGTGTGTGTGTGTGTGTGTGTGTGTGTGTTCTGTACAGCTTATGTTAATAATACAGACTTTGGGGATTGTTACAGAACCCTCGTCAGTCTACTTTAGTTGTGTTTACTTTTATTTTGTACAGTAGTGTTTCAGCTGTCAGCTGTTGATTTTTTTCATTGGTGTCTGGACGATTGCATCAGTTGCCCACAAAAGGCGGAAAAAAAAAGTAACCTTAGACTTACATGCAATTAGTAGCTTATGTTGCAGACATTGCAGCTGAATGCAGAGCTTGGTGAGTCTATGACCAGAGGGCTTGATTTCTGTCTGAAAGCATCTGGCTGAGGGGAATGAAAAGAGACACTCACTCTCTCTGTTCTTGAGCTACACACACTTTTTGTTCAGTTTTAGATGTTGGTATATATGTGTGTGTGTGTGTGTGGTGTGTGTATTGTGCCATGTTGAAGCCTCTCAATGAAGTGAGCAAAATGATGCTCAATAAAATTCACCGCTTCTTTTGTTGTGTCTCCACAGACGGTCGGAGGAGGAAGTGGACATGGACAAGGTGACAGCCGCCATGGTGCTGACGAGTCTCTCCACCAGCCCGCTGGTCAGGAGTCCACCTGTCAAAGTCAACGGTGAGTATCATGACTGCTGAACAACTTATCAAGTGAAGATGTCCTCGAAGCCAAAACAAAGATTCGCAACGCAGCGGTTTTAGAACATCGCACGGGAAAAACCGCACTGATACCATTGTGAGGAGTCTCCAAAGATTTAGTTCAGTTTAGTTTAGTTCATTCAATAAGGGACAATGCACATTAATGAAACATTAAAATGTAAATATGCCAGATTTAACCAAAAGGCTAGTTTTCATTCGCACTTCAAATCGCAAAGTCCAGTTTTAGAGCACATTGCATGTAATCAATGCGTTCTGCTGCTTAACTGATTTATAATCTCACTGCTGTTGATCTGCTCTGTTTGCATCCACAGCTTAAATGACCTCTCATTAATTCAGCTACACTTGCAACGCACACACATTTTGTTCTTTGCCATTTTTCATAATTAGACTCTACTAAAAACGCAGCTGTAAGTAACTCGCTGTCTTTGCACTCATTTGTAGTTTAAGGCACAAAAATATCCAGCTCAGGGTTTCAATCGTGTCGGCTGTTTGTGTTGTAAAATGATGAAAAAAGTCAATTTGGTTTATTTGTGTGTGTGTAGGTGCGAGGCCGTCGAGAGTTGTGAAGGAAACCAGGCGGAGACTGATTGATAGACAGGCCGATAGATTATGTCACTTTTTGTAAATATTTGTGGCTTTTTCAGGCGTAATTTCATCTGCTATGAGTCGACGGGAAACTGAAGGCACAGAGGAGACGTTTTGCGCAAACCGTAATCAGCTGTTTTGTGCTCCTCTCCCTGCTGGTTTTGAGTAAATATTGTGAATGCTCTGATTAATAAATGTAAGGAAATAACACGCAGTTTGTGGTGACAGTTTGAGTTTTGTTTAGTTTTAACTGTGAGCCCCTGTGCTGTCTTGTGTGCTCCAGATACTGTAGATTTTTTTATGCGCTCCGTGACTTTTTTTTTTCTCTCTTGTCTTGACCGCTACAAAATTCCTTAAAATGCCGGCAGTGAACAAGACAGTACAGAGAGTTCTTGCAATTGAAAGACACTGTTTCGTCTTATTTTATTGGTGTGAACTAACAGGTTTTAGAACGTCGCAGTCCGGCTCGTTGCAAACAATTGCAAGTTTCAAGTCGTCTTATCACAAATCTTTGGTCTGAACTGAGCTTTAGAAAGTCAGTTGTGACAAATAAATGCTTTAAATTTTACAGCTTAAAAAATGAACACGGACAGATAAGGAGCCTAAGCTTGTAATTTGTATGTTCTGCTGTACTGACTTTTATTCCATCGCAGATGTTATCTTGTGAATGCATGTGGAAGCGTAGGTTGATAGATTACGGCCACCTGCTGTGCTTTAGGATTCTCTCATCAGCGACTTCTGCAAACCCACAGAGAAGCACAATGAGTCTGAATATTTGCCACTCGTCTTCACGGTGGCAGAAATCCAAAGTGCCCCTTCCCGTAACTGCAATCACGTGCAACCACTTAGATTGTCAGTGCGACCAAACGACTGCCTATTGAACCAGGCAGACGTGCAGCCAACCCTCCAAACACCATGCACATGTTAATCACAGTTACCCAAACACACGCGGTCAGATGTTAAATGTACATCACATACATCATGCACACATGCACAAAGTGGATTTTAAATACCAGCCCTACAGTTTTATCTTGATGAGGTCACACATGTCACACCCATGTACACATGTTGGAGATTATACAATGTGCATTTACATCAGTACACTCAGTATATTCTAATGCCAAGTGCACACTTAAAGATTCTAGTCTGCCAAGAGCCATGGCTGACATTTATTTCTCATTATATGCAATATGTCATAGAATTATTTCTGACTCTCATTGAAAGGTGTTTGCTTATTTTGATATTATGCCCATTTTCCCATCAATGCACTTCCACTTCCCTCTCTTTTATTTTCTCCAAAGCATGTTCGGTTGTTAGTAGATGAGAAGGGAGATGTGTGGAGGAGAGATTGTCTACTAGTTGATTGGTTGCAATGTGACATTCTCTCGGGTGGATAAAAAATGCTGAAATGGGTGGCTTAATATACTTTGGCTGCCGTTGACATACCTGGGCAGCCTGCCCGAGTAAAGTCTATGTTTGGGAAACTCTAATTAGAACCTCATTCAATCAAATATAACAAAAGAGCAACTTTCTTATTGTGGGCGAGCCACTTCCTCTTTTCTGTGAAACATAAAGAACCAAGCGAGACTGCGGGGAGAGACGCCCCATCAAGAAGCATCTTTACTGAACCAGACAAACTAGGTCTGCTCTTACTCTCTTTGACTCACTCACTCTGTCACACGCATACACATAAGCCTCAAAACACACAAAAACTTCTCAAACACACTCATGTGCACCTTTGTTGTCATATACGCTCCAAAGTTTTCCCCAGCCTTAGCCTTCACAAAGCGAACTTTCTTTTGTAGCCGATATTCAAAAGAAACGATTCTTTGATCTAACAAAAAACAGACCTTGGAAGTGTCTCGGCGGAATCTCAGCACAAGAAAGTAACCTTTATTTTTTTGTGTCACAGTCAAGAGTGCTGTGAGGCTCTTTTGTGTGAAGTGCAAAAAAAAGCTGTCTGAACTTAATTAAATTTCTTGATCTCCCATCATTGACAGAGGAACATGGACATGTTTGTTGTGGTTTTATCATCTACAGATATGACTGAAGATCCCTTTTCCTCAATTTACTTTTCCTCCATCTTTTCTCTGTTCACCTCCATCCTCTTAGAGGGTCTGAGCGGTTCATGGAAGGACAACGGCTCTGCTGGCCCCTTCACGCCATCCAGCAACAGCTCCTCAGGCGGCTACTGGAGCTGGTCCGCCCCCAGTGACCAATCCAACCCCTCCACACCTTCGCCGCCGCTCTCTGCTGACAGCTTCAAGCCCTTCCGTGTGCCCAGTCTGGGTGGGGTGGGATCCGGCTCTGTGGGGCCTGAAGACCCCAGCCTGGACGAGCAGGATGGCAGTAGCCTGCTGTTCGATGAACCCATCCCTCGCAAGCGCAAGGTGAATATTCTACCCACCAAAGTAAGACCAATTTTACCTTTGTGTGGTGAAAACAAATCATGGTAAACTGAAGAAATAGCTGAAGAAATTTCTATTATTGACAAAAAATGGGCATACAACTAGTGATTAAAAAGACCAGGCATTTAGGAAACACACATTTTCTTCTTCTTCACCCTCTTCCAGTTTCCAAATATCAAAACTGTTCATGACAGCCATCATCTGGTGAAAAGTGGAACAGACAGCCAGCTGCTCACTCCGCTAA
>JAQFJA010000008.1:11270889-11281434 GCA_029874485.1 Naso brachycentron
TATAGTCAGAAAGCAGAAGACAAACTTTAGCAAAATGTAAAGTTAGGGTATGTCTTTTTGTGGTTCAGAGTCCTAATCTGCAGTTAACATGAAGTGTAACTCAAATTTTTTCCCAGCTTGCCTCACCTTTTTTTCTTAATCCTCACCATATTGGAGCTTTTTTTTATGAATTTTTGGAAGAAAGACATAACCCTAGAATCAGAGGCTTTGAAGAATCATCCAACCTCATTGCTTGAAGTGGAAAAAACAAGGGTACTAAGGCTGGGGGTGGGGTTTAGGGTGATGCTCATTTGCTTTATTTATTTATTTATTCATTTTTGTTCATATAGTTAGATGATTGAAACTGATGATCTACCAAACAGAAAGCCTTCTGATTGAAAACTATACCAGATGGCGAGGACAGAGAAGAGTACAGGCAGTCTGTGAGAAGTGCTGGTGTGCAAGAAAAAGTAACAGTACAACAAAGGGTAAAATGTAGAAGTGCCTGTACTGTGCACTATAGAGTACAAGGTCACTTTGAACACTGTCCTCAAGTTTTTCTGTTGAAGAAGCTTAACATCTTAGATTTATGTCGACTGCTTAGAGACACAAATACAATATTTTTGTTAACACACACACACTCAAAAGCCAAACAGAGAACAAAAATTAATGTTTCATTTTATGGATGTGGTAGTTTTTTCTTATATTAAGGGCTTGCTGGTTTCAGCTGAGACACAACCAGTTTAAATTTCCACAAGTTGACTTAAAAATAGTGCTGATGATCAACTGAAACCTGCGGCTGCTTGGAAGGTAGGAAAAATGCATTTGTTATTCCAAAAACCTACACCATGCTTTGGAAAAATTGGTTTGCAGTAATGTTCACAATTTGTAGTTAATGGCCTAAGACGTTAAACACACTGTTATCGTCCCTTGAAGTGGTGTGGAGCTACCCTAGGTGACCGGCTCTGCGCCACCTTTTTAAAAAAAAACACAAAACACTCTGAGTTATGTGAAGGCACATGAAGGGCTGACTGCAGAGGGCTGTGGCATATATTGTACCCCCACATGCCCCCTTTCACAGCGTGTGACATGGGAACAACCAGTGCTGTTCTAAATCACGAGCCTAACCACTGGCTGCTCGGCCGAGGGGGGTGGGCCGGTTCTGGATACTTAGCATTCCTGTAGTGGCTGAGGCCTGTGAGAACCAAAAGACACAGGAAGAAATATTCTTAGGTCTTAAAAGGCTGAAAAAAATGATGCTGTGTATGCATGTGTACGTTTATATGGATGCAAATGAGATATTCTTTCTTCTTTGTCTGCTCATAGGCCTACCGAGGGTCTAATTGACAGTTTATGTGTTACAGATTGTCTGTAGTTTTTCACAAATTGATGACTTTGCGTGTATACAAGTGTGTATCTGCATGTGTGTGTTTGTGCTTTTGTGTGTCCTTAAGCCTTATGCTAGAGTAAAACTGACTGACAAACTTAATTGATGAATGAATTTATAACATAGTTTATGGGGTCGAGGTGGTAACAGGTAGGCTAAGCTAGGTTAAGCTAACAAAACAGGCTAAGTTAAGATTCTTAGCGAGTATGTTGTGCAGCAATTGCTTTCCACTGTGTTCTAGTTGCCAGAAGGACCTTTTTTGTAAGAACAATGGCTTATGAATGCTTCTTGTCAGGCCAAACGTCATCCTTTAGCTGTGATTTATAATAACATACTATGGCAAGACTGAGCCGCTAACATTAGTCTGAATGTCTTTGACTGGCTCCGACAAAATGGAGAAATATCACAGTACAATAAAATACTACTTTTTAATGTAAACCAAAAAGAATTATGTAATCAATTACTGCATGTGGTTTTTGGTTGCGAAAGTTGTGCTAGGTGGAACGACTGTAGGTAGTAAGCTAGTTAGCCATAAAAGCTAAAGATTGTAGTTTATGTTGAAGCAGCACACTTTTCATGTGTTTTTTTCCTTTGGACTAACTATAAACTCTTTAGATCTTTCTCACCGAACAGTCCTGATTTTCAAAACCAAAGATTGTAATGTCTCGTTACTGTTGCTAATCTGTGATTGGACAATCAGTCTTCAAGGAAGAGGTTAAAGAAAGGTCAATTAGACTAATGAGTGTTGTCCTTTCCCCTTTTTGTCTCTTTGTCATATTCAAACTAGCTCATCATCAAAGCAAGGGTCAGGACAATGATCTAACAGAGTGTGTGTGTGTGTGTGTGTGTGTGCGTGTGCGTGTGCATGTGTGTGCTATGCTTAGATGTTTCTTTTATGTCAGTTTGTGTACACTTTGTTCACTTATGTGCATTTACAACATTCTTCGCTGAGCGTTGTGGGTGTCTTCCCATTGATGTCTAATCATCGTTTAACCATTACTGAGGGGGGTAACTGGCCCCAGTGGGGTGCTGACAGCTGAGTGCACCCACTTTCCCATGCTGTCAGGGGTCAAAGGTCACTGTGCAGCTACTGCCGCAGTTGTTACGACCCCATCTCACACAAGGCCTCTCCTGTGTGGCTGCCCGCATTACTGGCTGCATGCGGCTGAAACAGGAGAGGCAACGAGGGGCCATGTGTGTGATTGACTTAGTGTGCATGCTTGTGAATGCAACACAACAATGACTTGCTCAAATCAGGCCTTCAAATGGTTGTTTCGAACATGTATGTGTGTGCGCAAAGCAACTGGTAGCCTCAGTAGCCGTGGACATGGCCTTGTAAGGCTCCGTGAGGCCTCCTGTTTGTTTAAACTGAATGACATACTGTGTGTATCTTTATGCATGTGTGTGGACATGTGTGTATAAACACCTTCCCCACCTTCCTTGCAGCTCTTTGAACTGTTGGCATTTGGCGTTGAAGTTTCCTGCTTTTCTTCGGATGAAAATACGTCGACCTTCATTTGTTTTTCTTGCCAGTCTTGTTTAGGTGGCCACCTCTCCACTCCTGGGGTGAAAAAACAATTTCAAACCACAGAAAAAAATGTTCAAAAACACATGTCAAACTCAAACTTGACATGGCGCACTTGAACTCTTTTTACTTCTCCTTCCGTTTCAATGGGAAGGATTCTGGAACAAAGAAAGCGGATAAGCAGTGCAGGTGCAGGTGAGATTTCGTTATTGGCACCGTGGCTCCTGCCAGGTGGACAGCAGCATGTTGGTGCTGCACAAGAGGAGTTAGAAGATCTTCTATGTACTTTGTTAAGCTCTTTTGGCACCTTGAAATGCAGTGTGTGTGTGTGTGTGTGTGTGTGTGTGTGTGGAGCTTTTGATGTTGCCACTCCACCCAAAGGGCAAACCATCAAGACCCAGAAGCTCTGTGGCTGCATGTAGGATCTTGAATCAGGCTCATATTGTTTTCTTTGAAACTGCCAATACGTTGAAACTCACCCTGATAAAACTTATGTATCGCTCTGGGCTGCATCTGGTTCTTATTAACAAAATGTTCTCATTACCCAACACCCTTTGATAAAACATTAAATAAAAACAAATGGGTGTAAATGTTCTTTATCCCATTATCAACTACTGACTTTTGGTAGCAAAGACACACCCCATGTCAATCCAGACGGCTGCAGAACGGGTTGATTGTTAACTTGTTGGGAGGCAGCTTCAGAAAAGGCTGTCAGGTCTAAACCTTAATGCCTCAGTGTTAAACAGTGCTGTAATCCCAGTGTTTAGCTGTGATCCGCCTGGATTTAGTCTGCTAAAGCTGAGCAGCGGCGCAGGTGCCGGCTGATAAGACCTGGGATTCACGCAGATAATGAGAAAGTTGGGGGATGAGTGAAAGAACTGGCTGGACCTGGTGACTTCAGAAAAAGTTATTATATTAAATGGGTGTATTTGTATTAGCTCACTAGGAGTCATAAAACTGCTACAACCGATAATATACATAAGGATCATTCATTTGAAGTCTTACAAGCAGATTAGAGGAAAAAAAAACTTTTTAGAAACACAGGTGAGAACAGCTCCTCTGAGACATATTCAGGAGTAATTTTATATATTATCATTGGTCATAAAGTACAATACACAGCTGAAGTATTATTATATGCATGAAAGTAGCAATAAAGTTGCCTGTTATTCTGCCTTTAAATTGCACATTTGACTGGGTGTCACACCCTTTTTTGCAATTTTTAGTAGTGTAAATAATAATATTTTTTCAAGATTTTATGTTAGAATTTATATATCTTTACAGAAATATTTATCAGTGCACAAAATGAGCAATAGCCTATGGCAGATTAAGACTTCATCCTTGTCTGTGGTTGTTTATTCCTTGCAAAAACAAACAAAACAAAAGCATACATGTGATTGAACATGTAGTCTTTCAAAGGTTAGCCTTCCTCTTTGTTGTAAGTAGAAGTTAATCCCTGAAGTTACACCTAACAAATACAGTTTTTCCCACTTAATTGGCTCATTGGAGTGTTGGTAAATGTAACCAATTACAATCCCTCGTGTCCTTTTAATGTTTTAGTCATATTAGTTATTATACAAAAGTTATATGTGAAAAGGTTGATTAACATTCAATAAATCAATTGTATTTCCTCAAAAAATAGCCTTTTCTTTTTTCAGAAAGAAAAGCACCCTGACAGAAACCCCCAGGGGGGAGAAACCAAAGCTTTTAAGAGAGTTTCAGGAACATCTGGGTCTTTTGGTTTGTGCAGCAGTTTTACATTGTTGACCCACACAAATCAAACAGGCTGTGAGTCTCTGACATAGCTGCGACACAACACAGAATTCGTGCAAAGAATTTAGAGATGATATAATCTCGTCCTGAATTTCAAATTAGAGGATGAGATAATCTTGTTGACAGTCTTTGATGCAAGCTAACAAAGGAAGATAGTCAGATTAAGAACAAAGTGGATATGTTATGATTAAGAAAAGAATTCAAAATATTTCAGAATAAGTCTTTAACATTAGATGGATTTGGGGGATTAAATAAAAATAAAATCTGAAATGTTTTAGAATGAAAGCCTTCAGTTTTCTGTGTTCAGTAAATATAAACCATGAAATTCAGGAAGACAAGAGAGAGTTCATACAAAAAAGGGAAAGTGATAATGTCACAAAAGTGCAATCTGAGAGAACTCAAAGGACAAAGACAGACGGGAGGATAGAAACTCCGGGGCATCTTTCCCATCCCTTTGAGAAAGTGTATTGTAGACAGTAATCCCATGTTATGACAGTGACATAGTCCATTTCTCCCTCCTTCCCACAGGTTGGAGGGATGAGTCAGACAGCGAAGGAAAACAAAGCAGCAGGCAGAAACCTGCAAGGATTACACTCTCATCATGTGGAAACGAGACACCGCAACCGGAGCCACCGCAGCCTGCTCAGTGACAACATCTCTGTAAGACCTACTACTGTACAGGTTCTGTGTGTGTGTGTGTGTGTGTGTGTGTGTGTGTGCGTGTGTGTGTGAGAGAGAGAAAGAGAGAGGTAGAGAGAGAGAGAGAGTACACGTGCAGGCATACTGTCCGTCATCAGTTACAGTCTTAAAAACCAGATCAACCAAAGGAACAAAAGCTGTTTGGCAGTAATCATCACATGTCGACTCAACTCAGTGAAACTGCCCTAAATTGTTGCATTTTGACAAACTATTAAACCTACAATATGTAATGTCTGACTCTAGAGGTCTCACAATCAAAACAATGAGAACAAAAGTTGTCGTTTGATGATGATGTCATAAAGAAGCGCGGCATCATGGAATTTGTCTAATTTATCTTTAAACAGCCACCACTGCAGATAAAAATCCATCCAGCTGACTGAGGCAGAGACGTTCACAGGTGAGGTAATGTATTTACGTTTTCATAACATCACGTTAATTCGTCCCCTTCCACCCTCACTCTGGTGTTACCATGAAACTTTGTTACAGGTGACAAAATGAAATGCACTTTTACCTTGAATAAAATTGTAGAATTCTCTTAGTTTGAACATTGTTGGAAACGTTTGGGATTATCAAAGTGTTCAATCCAACAAAATATATAACAAAGATAGAATACAGCTGTTTCAGACATGTTAATGGGGTAATTTTACATATACGATTAGCACACATTTGTACTTCTTTTAAGTTTTACTTTTTTACCTGAAGTAAATCTGCTATTTTCTGAGTTTTATTTATTGCCATCAAAACCAACAAAACCAGCTATGAACTGATCTCATTAGCAAGTAATGCCTGTGCAGCCAAAGCTTGATTTACTTTATTCCTCTTATTATTTTATCCTCTAAAATCTATCTGAAGTCTACAAAATGTTTTTGAAACTAATCAGTGTGCCACAATGTGGCACTGAGTCACCGATTTCCTCATTCAGATCCCACGTTTACCATCAAACTGCTGTAAATACTCACTAGAACAATAAATCTGTATTAATCCCTTACTGACAGTAGTACAGAACAGATGCATCACTCTCTGTCAATACAACTTTTGTTTAAAAAACAAAACAAATAAACAAAAAAAACCTGCACGCTACTTTAAGAAGTGATTTAGTTTTTTCTAAGAATATAAATCTGGACCTGTTCTTACAGTTTAATGTATTCAGTAAGTATCAGTGGGCTCGAGGCTGAGTCGGGAAATTGCTTCGTATTTAGACATGACAGGTATTATTGGTTGTGGTTAACCGTCACTCTAGTCCTTTTAGGGGAGCTGTTGTAGAGAGAAAATTATAGGAGGGACAGTCTTACTATTTAAACCCTCTAGACTGTCTTAAATTTCACATTTGATGTTGATATTTTTTACTGTTGTTGACAACCTGACAATCATTTAATGTGTTAAAGGTGTTTGTTGTCATTATTAATATTTCTTATAATAAAGTTGACAGTGATTTTTAACTATTTGATATGTGAAACTTTACTGCGTTATTTTTTTGTACCTGCACATCAGACATGAAGGGTATCTTTTTCTTATAAAATAGTGATATTTGGAATGTAATTCCATGCTAAATATTGAATACTACTGTGAATAGAAATATTTCATGGGATGAAACGAGATAATTGATGCCACAACCTGAACATGCAGCTTTTTGAAGCTCTCTGTGAGAGAGAACATCGCAGCACAAACTCTCTCAGCTTTGCTGCTTTCTCAAACGCTGAAATAAGCGGGGCCCCAGAAATAGCTGAACAAACTATGAGACAGCAGCTCCACAGGGTTTGGTTGGCTTTTAAGGAGTGGGGCTTTCCAGGGTGGTTTGCACAGTGGACACACACACATTCTCGGTGGTGCATGAGGGTCACGCTTGTCTTATGTAAAACACAGCTACCCACAGTGGACTCCAGGGCCCGGGGCCAACCTGCTCTGTTGTTCACATGTGCTAAAGTAGAACATTGTGTCTGTGTGTGTGTGTGTGTGTGTGTGTGTGTGTGTCTGTATGTGTTTTCAGAAGTTCTTGTAAGAGCTTGAGAGTGTGTAGTGCTCTGTGCTTTGTGTGTGTGTGTGTGTGTGTGTGTGTGTTTTGTTTTGGTGTAGTGTGCTTGGCCAGTAAAAGAGCTGTGGCGACAGTAATTAGACGGTGATGGTTTATCAAGGTTCCCACATCACCTCAGTCCCAAACTTACTAATGTGTTCCTGGAGTCCTCTGCAGTTCGGACTGTCTTTGTGGTCTGTCTGTGTGTGAGTGTGTGTATGTGTGAGAGTGTGTGTGTGTGTTGGAGAGAGTCTGCATGCACTCCTCAGTCCCCCTGTCTCCTCCTCTCAGCCATCCAGTCTGGGACCCGAAGGAAAAGGCCAATTATAAAAAAAACCCTCTCTCCATCTTTGTTCTGCGGGCATAAACCACTTCTTTGCTTTTTTGTTTTCATTCTTTCCCCTTCTTTGGCTTTCTGACATTCCTCATCCATTCCCACCGTCCCTCAAACCCCTTTACTCACGCTCACACACACATGCAAGCTTACTCCCTCGGCTTAAAATAGCCACCGTGCTTCCTGGTCCTTCATCAGCACCGTATCTTATCATATTTGAAAGAAAAGCTGGGTGGGGCTGCTTGTTACACTGTCTGTTGCTATAGTTGCAGCTTTTTTTTCAGGATTGATGTGATGTGATGTAACATTTGTTTCTGTAGAAAAATGATTAATACTCTGTATTTCTCAGATGATAATTTTTGCGTATTACGTTAAGTGTAGTAAAGCTTATAGGACAGTGAAAGTATGCAAAGCAGCAACAGTTTTGGGATAATACAAAGAAACATAAACTTTGTCAAAAACTATGTAAGCAACCACACTGATGGACAATAACGTTCTTTAAACACAATTCAAAGTGACTCCACCACTTGAATTCTAACCATTTCTAATGTGATATATCTATAATCAACATAGTTATTGTTCTTGGCGTGGACAACCCCTAATGCTAACAGAAAAATTAACTTTTATTCATTAACTTGTATAAAGTGCTGCTGCACTTTTCTCTTCTCAGCTTCATTTGCCACCTGCAAAAGAAGAGGCTATATCCTGCAGGCCCACATTTTTAAAATTTGAGTATTCTGTCCAGAGATAGATAAATGTTTCAGCTAAAATCTAATTTTTGAAAAATACAGTTTTTGCTTGAACAGCTAACTTTAAACTCTCTTTACAGTACTGATCTCTGAGAGGACAGAGAAAGTCCAATATGGAGGAAGCTATGCTAGCTTAATAGCTGTGTGGCTACATTACATTTATTTTATCTCCCCTATTAGAGCTTTAACTGGCTAACAAAACAAATAAACAAATAAATAATTTGCAGATAGCTGTCAGATATAAGTCTATGTTACAAATATTTTTTAAAATAACCTGTGTGTACTTATTCAGAGACGGTTAATAGGAACCGAGACCTCCCACCGACAGTTCATTTCCTGTATCAGTGTCACAAGGGTTTCGCCACAACCTCGCTCATTTAGGAGACAGGAGGCAGTCTTGAGTCCGCTCATTCTTATGGAAGAAATGAACATGATCACAAATCTTTTGCCCCATCATCACAGATACAGACTGGACCCACTTTCCACAAAACACATATCTTTCGAACACTCAGACACCAAAAGGGTATTTTCAAACACAAATCAGGAGAAAATTAACTTTGTTTGAGACCTGTCTCTGTCTCAGCCGCACACTCTCATAAAATCTGGGAACCGGTGCTTCCCGCCTTGCTTCGCAACGCACGTAGACAAACATTTAAATTGTCTTACAGGTGAAACCATGAATTAAAAGTTGAAACTTACATCAAACAAACAAGTGACGCAAAATTTATCTGCTTTTATCCATTCGTATGATGTTAATAATGCTTCCAGACGAGGTGGTTCCTCACTGTCTCTATGGGAGACATGACTCTGCCCACTTAGGAGATGAGATGTGTATACCATTTCACACCGTTGGTGCAGTGTACAGTGGGGTATCTTGTGTTGTATTGACTATCTTTGATTTATTGTCCCAGTTGCAATCAAGCTAATGCGCTTGCTAACTCACAGGTACAGTAACTCCTGACTAATTCACAGTTAGCAAGTTTGCCAGCTCACAGAGCTTTCTTTGGGTATTTATTAAATGAAATGATGTACAATTTTGGAAACAAAATGCCAGTAGGCCTACAGGAAAGTGTAAGTGCCTTAGCCATTTTGCTAAATAAGCTAACAAGCAAACTAGCAGAAACATGCTAACAAAGACACATGATTGAATTTAGTTGCGCAACGTCGCGGCGCGAGTGTCCTTAACGCTAAGCACAAACTGATGAGACCCTAAAGAGAAAAACAGCAGACCACTCGGACATTCCTGCTGCTTTCTCCTTCTCCCAGACAGATTTTCACACAACTTTACTGTACGCCTCTTAATCATACATGGAGGAGTCTGGAGTATCTCACACGCAAACACACACACAGCACCAGTCTCGCTGTGTGTCGTAAGGACACACTTTCTCTCGCTCACACTCAGACTCACTCCCCTCATCTCTTCGTCTCAAATAAACACACACACACACACACAGAGCTAGAATCGCTCAGTGTCCAGCTCTGGGCGTTGTTCCCATACTCATGGCCTTTCCCAGCACAGACAATGCTTTGTGTCCCACAAAGGAAGCTCTCATCGAGGCTCTGGGGCCCTGTTTGGCCCTTGACGGCCCCCCGGACCCCTGAAAAGCCCCCTGAGCCGCCTCACCACAATCTGCTAAGGTGCCAAGAGGAACATCTGTGTGACTTGGGTGAAGAGACCTGAAGTTCTCACACTGAATGTTTCTTATATTCCTCTGTGTGTGTGTGTCAGTGTTCATGTGAGCACAAGCTTCTGGGTCCTGGGAGTCTCCCAGTTCAGATAATAAATAATGTGAGAGGAGAGAGTGTGTTGCCAGAACTTCCAGTCAATGAACCACGTGTCCCAGCAGCCCGGCTGCCAACCACAGAGTCTGAAACGGGGTCACACTAACAAGAAGGAATGGATGAGGGGAGGATTGCAGGGAGGAGAAACGAGAGGAGTGAAGAGGGACATGGAGGAGTTGGATGGATGGATGGATGGATGGATGGATGATTGTGAAAATGAGATGATGATAGTTTGATCTAAATTGTCTCAGCTTTCCAGGATCCCAAAACTGGAACAGTAAAATTGGTCACATTTTGAGTCCAGTTCCT
>JAQFJA010000008.1:11286607-11298165 GCA_029874485.1 Naso brachycentron
CAAAACTGTGGGCTCGTTAACAACCTGTTTGACTGTTTGAACACTGGTTGTCACAGATGTTTCAATGTTCACAGATTTCACAGACCTCAGCGAGTGCTTTGATTAGAAACACAGATGATCAAATCCTCAGTTGGGGCTTAAAAAACTTTATTAAGCCTGACTTTACTTCACATGCTCATGAAATGTTAATCTGCTCTCAAGCAATGTGACATCAAAACATTAAAAGATAAAGTGTGTGCGCATACATACATATACATAATGCTTCACATGTGGTTGCTAGTGTGCAAGTGTGTGTGTGTGTATGTTTGTGTGTGTAATCCTTTCCAGCCGTTTCCCCTCCTTTCCTTTCTCTCCTTCTCAGGCCTGGGAAGCAGTCGTGGGGGGGATCTCTCACAGTCGCTCAGTGTGTGTGTATGTGTATGAGTGTGTGTATGAGTGTGTCTAGCAGACAGCTGTGAGGACGGCCGGGAGCAGCCGTTACAGCAGGGACACACACATCTCTGCATCCCACCCCGCCCCTGTCCTCTCCCAGTGCTCTCATCACTTCTTCTCAGCAATCAGAGATGTCAGCTGTGTGTGTGTGTGCGTGTGTGTGTGTAACAGGGTCAGTGGTTAGGTTGGATGAAGAGACAGGCATGGTCGTCCACTGTGTTGGACAGTACAGGTTATTATATCATTATGTGTGACTGTGTGTGTGGTGGGGGTCTGACCACCAGATGGCAAAGCGGTGACCTCTTTACCAGAGTGCGTATATGTGTGTGTGCGGGTGTGTGTGTTGGCTGAGACAGGGTCACATTACATGGTTGACTAAGTGTTCATGTACCATATACCATCTTGAGCATGTCAGCATGTGTCAGTGTGTGTTTGTCTTACATCTGCGTGTGCGGCGGCTGATTAAGACGGTTCACTTGCACAGAAGTTCAGCCAGAAAATCAAAGGACTTGATTTGCTCATTGCAAAACTTGCACACTGGGTAAAAACTCAAATGTTAAAAGAAAGTTCATGTTTTTGTTTTTTGTTTTGTTTTTGTTACATCTGGTCCTTGATGTCATAATTTCATTCAGCATTCCTGTTGATGAGGGCCCTGACACGCCAAGCCGAGATCAAAGAATTTGCAGCGTT
Source organism: Naso brachycentron (assembly GCA_029874485.1). Lineage (NCBI taxonomy): Eukaryota > Metazoa > Chordata > Actinopteri > Acanthuriformes > Acanthuridae > Naso > Naso brachycentron. Next base: position 11,287,730 of record JAQFJA010000008.1, read on the forward strand.
GTTATTTCGCCTCACATCGCCTGTGTCCTCGCCAAAAAGAATTGCACTTAAACACACCAGTTGAGATTCTAGCCAAGTGGCACGTATGTTCTGCGCCTGCGCCAGGTGGTAGTTTGCAAGGAAACTAAAGATCTAGAGGAACTAGAAACCTGACTATTCAAACCACTGTTTCGATAATTCATGCGTTTGTGTTGTGTGCACCCACTTCGGATGAAGTGTGCACTTTTCCTTCTTACTTGGTGGCTACAGGGGAGATTTCAAATTAATAACGATGTAAATAACGTATTCTCAAATTATTTGAGATCTCGAGGCTTATGGAGACAATCTGCATGGACTGAATTTATGTTGTTGTTGTTGTTTTTTTAAACATTGTCTAGTAAGTCCCCAGCTTCTTCAGTTGTTAAAACTTGAGTAGGCAACATCTGGACATCAAGCTAGCTGTAGCATGAGCCTCCCAAGGAAGCAGCTCCACTGCACCCTCCCCTCCTTGTTTGTGCTCCAGCTTATGTTTTATTTAGTCTGTAGTCAGTCTCTTTTTTAAGGCCAGTTTACACCACAATGAGATGAAACGGTTTCAGGGAAAGTTGCAGCAGCTCAAGTCAGCTGACGGTCTTGCCTGCAACTCAGCTTGTCAAGTTGCCAGAGGCCAGTTTTACAAAGTAAGGCACATCACTTGTTTCAAGAGCCAGTCAGCTCAGAGTGATGTCACCTGTCTCTAAGAAGTGCAGCCAGTTAGGAACAATGCAGCCAACTGGAACATGCGCTCTCAGAAATTGACCGATTGGCTGAAAAGTGTCCGTGATAGTTTTCGTTTTCTAAAGCCTGAATACAGAGACAAGGAGAGGTGCAGAATTACAATATGCTGAAAGTAGGCTGAAAATAAACTGCCTACCTCAGCTTTGAGGAGAATGCTGCGCAATCTTTTGCTCTGAAGCTCTATAAACATTCTGTTGACTGAGAAACTTCACATGAATTTTACAGGTGAACTCTTCCTTTAATGACATTGTGATTTAATTTATTATTTGTTTTGAAAGAGGACTTTTCTTACTATTTTCGCTAGATTTTGAAAATGTCTGGTTAATTACGATTCACTGTATTTACTTATTTCGTAGCACAGACAGGAAGTTCGGTGTGGGAGTCTCAGGGTGCGGGTTACAGAGGGAAGAGCGCGACCCCAGTGTTAGTGTTGTTACGGCCACAGGGACCCAATAAAAACAGAGCTGTCAGTAGTGCTCCTGACTGCTAGGCACTGTGTCAACCCGCAGACCAAATAAACAGCAATCAGCGCTGCGCTAACCACTCTGCGACAAAACACACACACACACAGACACACAAACACACGGCAAAGCCAAACCTTGGTGAGTGAACCCAAACTCAAATCATGGCAACCACCGTATGACACAGCCAGCCATGCACAGGAGAGCATGCGCACAAATACACACATGCATGCATGCACACGAATGCACACACACGTCACCCACAAGTCCAAAAGCAAACAAGCTGGGGAAGTCGGTCTAATGAATGTTTTGAATGTTGCCTCTGAGTGATGTAATGACGACACGTAAGTAAGATCTCAGCCTGCTGAGTGTGTGACTTCTCACAAACCTGGATTTGACTTGTGTGGGCGCAAAACAAGAGCATGACATCTGCAAACTAAACACTATTTTATGCATCGCATTTTGTAATATCATCAATTATGTTATGTAACACTGTTATATAACGGTGTGTGTTATCATTTCATGTCATGAAGCATTTCTTTTCAACAGTCAGAGTTCAACAGAGGATTTTTTTACGACAATATGTTGTTGATTTACTTTTTTTTCTTTACATTTATTGATCCATGACTCAACAAAATTACAAATTTCTACATTGTAATTAACCAAATCACCCTAACCCAACTAATGAATGTACAAAAAGTATAATCATATGTACAAGCAAGGTGTAAAACACTTTTTTTCATTAATGCCATTATTACAAACATCTTCTTGTATTGTCAAACCAGCTGAGAAGATAAAAAATAATTTAATCTGACAGTTTTTGCGTTTTATTTAGTAACAGAAATTTAAAGAACAGCTACAGTAAATTTTATATTGCATAATATGTCCAGATGATACAATTTTGTTGTCAATTACAAACAATTGATTAATAAATTACCCAATAATACTGAATTCTGGTTTAATCCATTTGGATTCTACCGTATTGTGCAGCATGGCAGGAAGGTAATATAGCATAAGGAAATATTATGTGCATTTGGACGACATTTTCTCTTGCATTGCATGTTTCTTTAAAAGGAAATGTACAAATCTTTCCCAGTTTGTGACCATCCTTCACATCACAGTGTAGTAGATACAAACTCTAAAAGACATTCATGGCATCACTTCAAAGATATTGAAAACCCTGAGTGGATACTTCACAAATTTCCTCTCTGTCTCTTTAGCAAACCTCAAGGAATTTCTGCACGGGGTGTGCCGCATTTCCACGCCGGCCCCATGTACGGCAGAGGGATCAGACATCACAAGTCCAAACTAATAGATCTGATTGTTTCGAAATGTCAGTGCAAAGCCTTCTGAGAGGGAGCAGCCAGACAAGAAAGCTCACAAGATCCCTCTGTGATTGAATAAGCACAAGGAGGGATTGGTTTTGGAGCTGCCGTAACGAGACTGCAGATATGACTGAAGTGGTCGCATCTAAATAGGCAGAGCAGACAGACAGTGGAGGTTTGGCCAGAGAGCTCTGAGAGGAATAGCAGACGCTGAAGATGAAAGAGCAGCCGTTCAGGCGTTCACAGGAGGGGTCTGTCCCACAGATACCAACACACACATGAAAAAGAACCCTCTTCTCATCTGTTGAGCTCACTCTTCCTGCTATTTATTTAATATAAAGGGATTTGACAAAGCATTTACATTGCTGAAGCACAAGGAGGACAACGTACATTATTACATTAAACACGCATGGGAAGCGGAAGTGAAAGAAGGTGGATTCTGTGCATGATTAAAAGTTTAAACAACACTTGATCGATTAGTCTGACAAAGTTCATAGGCAGCTGTTCTGGACCTTTCAGCCCTATCGCTTGATCTTCCTCAGCAGATGAAGTTGTTGTCCCAGCTGGGGATGGAATTTTAAAAAGATTCAAAGGTAATTCTGAAAAAAGGCCTGCAAAAAACAAACAGCAAAAACTTTGGAAGATTCAATCTTTTGGGCAGTACACTTAGTCAGATGAGAGATCAATACCACACTCACATTTTTTCATTATAATTAAAGCAACAGCTTCTCAGCAGATGGTTAGCTTACAGTAGCTTAGCATAATGAAAGAAACAGCTACCTGACACTGTATTTAAGTCTGCCAGTGAATGATTCTCTCAGAAGTAGACAAAATGGCAATGCACATTATGCTTAATAAAATCATGAATTTGTAGTTTTCACACTTTGGCTTTAGCTTGGATTAAACAATTAGATATAATGTGTGTATTTACACTGAAACCCACAGACATCTTCTTGGAAAAGTCCACCAATGACCCAAATCAAATTACTGTGAATGTATTAGTCATGGATATGCGTGTTAATTCAATCAGCAGTGGTGGAAACATGAGACCAGGGTGGATGCACACTTTCACCCCTTGAAACACAGACAACATAGCCATATTAATAATGGCTATCATGAAGGCGATGTGGGCCTTCTGTCATCACAGCCACAAATTATGTCTTTCTTTATCTTTCAGTCAGCATTTAGTTTGAAAGAGAGAACTAAGTAAACAGTTTGAAAAAGTAACTGCTAGAACATTGTCACTTGACGTCATGTTGCTAAACAGTTCGATTTGTGACATTTAATGGGACAAAGCAGAAAAATAGTTTAACATGTTTACCTGCTTATGAAAAAAAGACCTCGCATTTTGTGTTGAATAAAGGAATGTGCTAATTTTGGTGAAAAAAATGTATTATAAATAGGGCTGTCAAAGATAACCCAATAATAACCTGTTAACACAAATTCTTGTTAATGCTACCTATTTTTTGACACTTTTAATTTTTTAACGTGTGATTAACGGGCACACGTTCTTTCTGACCCTTGACGTGCTCCTTAGTTTGGGCAATCAGGAAACGATGCAGCCACCACCATAGATACACAAGATACACAACTTAAGACAAGAAAGCTAAAGTGGAGGAGTAAGCATACATTCTGGACAGCATTGCTGTAGTCTGTATTGTTCTGGGACACTAATATCAGGGTATCAGTGAGTAATAGTGGTGACAGCGGCTTGAACTGCTCCATGTTATCACTGGATGGTTGTGGTCAGCTGTTAGCTTCCAGGCTAGCTACATTAGCACACTATAAGCTACGTTGCTAAAATCACTCTTTAACTCTGTTTTCTGACGCCGTGTTGTAGCCTGTATTATACTGGGACACTACTTTAGTGTGGTCTGATTCCCAAATGTAGGGTGAGTGTTTAAAATGACACATAACTAATAGCCAATAAGACACGGAGACAAGTTGCGCTCATAGAAGCAACGACAGACATGAGCTATCGAGCCCTGATCACAATGAACTAAACATAGCAGAGCAGCGAGTGCTCCATCCGAATAAATCACATTATTTGTCATTGTTTTGGATTGTTACAATATAATTATACTTATTTTGAATAAAACAAGCATATTTGTCCACTCTCGTGTTGATAAGAGTATTAATAAATAGAAAAAAAATCCCTTCAAGGTACATTTAGAACTGAAAAAAGTGTAATTAACGTGATTAATTGCGAGTTAACTATGGAAATCATGCGATTAATCGTGATTAAATATTCTAATCGATCAACAGCACTAATTATAAAGCTCTAGAGGTGCTAGTTACCTTGGGACAGACCTTGGACGACTGTTTCTTCCTTCCTTAAAGTATGTTTACTAAGCTAAGCTAAGTTAACTGGCTGCTAGCATGTTTAAATCACATCTGTGTTGTTCATCCTCTCATCTAATATCTAAGAAAATTAACAGATGTATTTTTCAAAATGTATTTCTTTCTTTCTCTGCTGGCTTTAGATTGATAGCCATGTGTTACACTTTGCTATTTTAATCAAAAAAATTCTGATTTGTGGATTTTATTTAATCTTTTTCATAGTCGAGCTTTTCCCTCCACCGTCTCCCGTCATTCCTCCTGTAGACAGGGAAGCAGACAGGGCACCCTGGTCACAGCACAACAGACCAACCACAGGGATCTACCATTTCCGCTGGAGTGTCTCCTGTCGCAGTCGCTCCCCTCCTACACACACACACACACACACTCACAGAAAACCACCACACATAAAAATAAATACACACCACCGGCCCCCTCTGAAGAGATCAATTTCACGGGATCACACGGCGAGCTCTGGTTCCCAGGCGCTCCTCACGCGCTCTGCAGACGTAGACGTTCCTTCACACAACCTGACTCCTGACCCTCCATCATTAGCGGGGTCAGAGGAGCTGCAGCCCCTCGCTGCAGGAGAAGGGGGGAGCTGCTCCTTCCCAAGACTACTCAGATACTGACGGGAGGCGCATTTTTTCTAGGGGCCAAATGTCAAACATTGAAACATGTTTTAACTGTTGGGGCTCGTTATCGAATTAGTGAGTAAAGAAGAGTGATTAGAAGTTGAGTGCATTAGGAGTGTGTGTGCGCGCATGTATGTTAGACAAATGCGTGAAACCAATGTTGTTTTTTCGCCTCTCATTTCGGCATATCTTCACGTCAGACCCAGAAATTGCACCGCAGCCATTTCAAAGGATCAACTTTGGGGCAATCTGAGTCAGTCTTCAGACACAAACCATGACCTTCTTACGCTACTCGTGACTTCTGTCGCATGGCAACAGCTTAATCTCTCTGGAAACTCAGCTGCCACTCTTGTCCTATATACTCTTCATTATATAAAATGTCAAAACAGGAGAAAATCCACAGTTCTCCAGGGGCACGAGGCCAGTTTGAGAGTATGACTGGGTCAGACTCAAAGCGAATAATTACCTCAAGCTGAGATGAAAGTTAAAAAACTGCCTTTGTTCTCTATGACTTTCTCCTTCTCTCTCCACACACTGACCACCCACTAGGAGTTTCGCCGACTCCAGACATGAGTCACACCCAAACCCTCACAAAACCAGCCGCTCCGCTCTCATCCTCACTCCCACATTAAAGTCAGGCGGAGCTGATTATGACATCCTGTGTGTATTCAGCAGCAGGTACCTCTGCAAGCAACAAATGGAAGTCAAGAGTCCAGACTTCTGCCTCTCATCCACCTGTTCAATTTAGATATCAAATGTGCCAGACTGAGGATTAGAGGACTATTCTGAAGATCAGAGAATTGCAGATGAAGGGGGTGTGTTCAGGTCGTGTGAGTTTCCTGTAGCCAAAAAAATCACAGACATGCAACATATGTTCATTAACTCTGCTGTCTGGGAGTCCCACAGGTGCCTGAGAGCCTCAGTTCAAGACCCAAGAACAGCTTTCACCCAAAAGCTCCTCTGCTAAACTTGTTTATGCTAATGCTAACTGAAAAGTTTATGTAGAGTTTCTTCATATTTTATTATTCTGTTATAGATATTGCTGGCAATATTCTACTTTTTTTTTAAATCTCATTTTACATTTCAACATTTTTTGCCATGAAAACACATAAAAAAATTACAATTATTGATCCTATTAACCATCATTTTTTTTAGAAGTCTAATGTAGATAATTCCTCTGTGACACAGAGCTGCGCCATTATACAAAAAACATTAAAAACACATCAATGAGGCACACTTTCACATTGGGTAGCATTTTCCTTCTTTGCAGTGAACACAATATGCAGCTGTTTTCGAGGCATTTTTGTATTTTAACAGTTGGTCATTTTTGAAGATTTGCATCTTCTGGCGAACCCAGTTGTCTTTGTGCCACAGACAGAAATTACAAGAGACAAATGTAACACATTGTTTTTTATTGGCAGGTTTTGGTCTTTTTTAATGTAATATGATTACAGTACTAAAATCCAGAATAACACTAGCCTTGTTCTTTAAATTTAAAGTAAGCACACACACTGAGTCAAGTTTGAGAGATAATAGAGAGATTAATTTAGATGCATCTTAAGACTCTAAAACTTAACGACCTGTGAAAGAGTTTTGTGCAAAAGTCGCACCCAGAAAGTTTCTTTGCCTTACACATTGCATATTCTCTGGAAAAAAATTCAGCTGCTAAAATTGTAAAATGTACTTGAGAAGAAAGAGATGCTGATAAAATAATAATTCAGAACACAAACAGAAAACATTTGTCAGTGTCACTGACATGCAGTCGGTCTTTCTCCGTCTCTGTGTGTGTGTGACAGCAAAAGAGGCCCTCCGACACTTCCCATGGGAAGACAAGACAGAGATGAGTGTCAGTGGGTCACATTTGACACATCCTTCACTTCCTCTGCGTGCACACACACACGGAGAAATGAACCAATGTGAAGGAGAGAATGCTGTTAACAGAACGCAGAGGGACTGTCAGTATTAGACAAGAGCAAACAATGAAACCACATTCAAAGCCCCACCCTCCTAAAGGACAATACCAGGGTGTCCCTCTTTCTCTCTCTCTCTCACACACACTCACACACACACACACACACACACACACACACACACACACACAAACACACACAACCCTCACCCCTGCCTTACAAACATCCCACCCTCCTAAAGACACTCACACTGATAAACAATGTTTCTCTCTCTCTCCCTCTCTGAGGCACAATGGTCGGGTGTCACACACGTCTGAAGCAGAAGTAGCCGTCGCTTCCTCTCCCTGTCAAGGGAAACAAAGTTGGCCTTCCTCGGCGCTCCACACAGCTCTATTTATAAACAATAACAAGGCTCGCCCTCCGCAGGGGTTTCACCACAGAGCTGCTTGCGCATTGTTTGGAGCGGACAAACATCTGTCTGTGGCTAACCTGCAGACGCCGCCGCAGCTCTCAGTGTCTCACCGTGACTCACCTTAGAAGACTGCAAGGCTTGGCTTAAGCAAATATTTAGAGTCTCCCTCCACTTAAAATGTTTTGCTTATTGTTGCTTCTTGACTGATGTGAATGCAGAGTTTGACACTGTGTTCACTTTCATCTGCTCAATTCGATGTTCCTCTTGGCTCACCCTAAAGCTGATTTAAGGCACGTATGTATTTAAATGATTTTATGACATCACAGCTGGAAGCCAATCACGGTCCAACATGTAACGTACACAAGTGTGAAACAGAAACTTGAAGCCTGCAGCCACAAACACTGACTACAGCCTTGTTAAACTTTGCAGTTAAAACATTTGCATATTCCTTGATTATGTTATTTACAAAGAGGATATGCTCTAAGGGTGTTTCAACAGGCTGACTGATATTTTGTCAATAAATAAGAATTAAATTTTAATTAAATTTACTTGTGTTCAATGTATTTCAAACATTTTGGTAGGGATTATTTAAGACAATGTGAAAAACTGGCCTTGATGTGTTACGTGCATTGACTTTTGATATCTGTGTCTGCTTGCAGATCAAGTCTACTGCAGCTTTCCTATGATTAAGGTTTACACCTCTACAGTATTTTTGCAATAAGTGCCACACTTTCAATACTACCACATATAAAGACCCCCATACAGTGCACTAAATAAATGCATTTTAACTTGGACTGTATGAGGCAACATGCATTGAGGAATTATTTCCTGCAGATGTCAGACCATTTAATGACTTGTTGATTTGGGAGTTTTGAGCAACGACAACAATAAAACTTATGTCTACTGAACATGTGATGAATCTGTATAAATCAATACATAAACATGGTTCACTGTATGTATGATATGCTCCCCTTTTCTCATGGCAAAATATATAAACGTGCAGTGCAACGTGCAATAAACGAACTTGAAACAACACCGGCTTAATCCTGTAATATCCGTCATCAGATGAGTCAGTCGGGATGTGTTTCATTCGACTAAGAGGAAGTGGTGAGCACGTTTAACTGATAGTGCTGATTTCTCTCTGCAGTGTTTTTCAGAGCTGGTTCACATTGAAAACTGACATGACCTAATTTATTTTGCTTGTCCTGGAATTACAGTTTTTCTCTTATTCTAGACAGCTTGCGACATTATTGTAACATACTTTATTAAACTGGAAAGGTTTGCTTGTAATGATAAATGTCATCTAATTAGAGGTCAGACTTCATGAGTCAGACACTGTTAAGACAATTTCAAACAATTAACAGTTTAGCTTGACTTTGTTTGGTTTAAGGAGGAACTGAGAGTTCCTGAACATGATATCAACATCATTCATCAGTGTCACTCTGTCAGCGTTGCAGCGTAGCTTAATTAACCCTCGGCAGTCACGTAGAGCCACATAGGTTCTCTGCAGGAAAGAAAATCTAAACAAACCGACACGACTATGCACCTGATGACAAGTGGACTGTTGCACAAATATGTACAGCAGAAGTTGTCACATACAAGGCAAAAAATGGACTGTGTGTAGCGTTGAAGTGAATTTACTGGTAAAGTCCTCCTTTAAAATTGCCTCATAGCCTCAGTGTGCACATTTAACTTTAACCATTTCCCTCTGGTAAGACAGTCTATGTCTGCAGTGATGACATGTTATTGCTGAAAGAATGCGTTTGTGGCTTTGCAATAAACTTAAATTCAAACTCCTCTTTGATTGTGTAGCGCTAGTGTGCAGAGGAAATGGAAACGTATTGTTTTCTGGCCAAAATTTCAAGAGGATCCTAGAGTTAATTTTTAAAATAAATGCCTAATATCTCCCATTTGAACTGGCCCCGACCACATGTATCAACATTCAGTGTTTGGAAGATTATGAGAGGGTATGGAGAGACAAAATTGCCTTCTAGTTCAGTCTCACAGCAAAGCACTGATTGAGACGGAGACGGAGAAGAGACAGAGCGAGGACATGATTCAAGAAAACAAGACAGAGAAAAATATGTGAATACAGGAAATGAGACATGAGAGAAAAAGAGTAATGAATACAAGACTGGAGGGAGCAGTGGAGGTGAACCGTCACTGAAACCCTGATTATTTTGGCCCCTGCTTTTGAGTCGGTTTGGTGGCCTGATTTGCAGGGGTGGAGGAGGAGGAGGAGGAGGAGGGATGGGAGGAGGAGGAGGGGTGGGAGGAGGGGATTCGATGATGTCGTGTTGCGGGCCCTCACCTTCAAAGGGCGGCCCCTGAAAGGCCCTACTAATCACAACATGTGATGAGACCGGTAGAACAAAGACAGCCGTGCAGAAAATAACAGCGTGGGAACTCTGGATGAACTTGAAATACAACAAGAGCGCTCACCCCACACCTCCCCCACCACCTCCCCCCCTCCCATTCCCCCCCCCCCGGTTACACACACACACGCATGCAGTCAGCAACTACTGTAAACGCACACCTGTGTTTATTGTGACAAAGGCTTCAGGTTGCATGAATTGGGGCGAATGTGAACGCAACTCCCA
>JAQFJA010000008.1:11389416-11400221 GCA_029874485.1 Naso brachycentron
CAGTTCATACGCATCGGTCTCACTAGTCCGCACTAGTCTGACGAAATCTTTTGATAATTCAAAGACAATTAATCGGGAGAGTGTGAAATCCAGAGTAAACCAAAACGGTGAAGTTGTGTGCTCAAAAGCCAAAACACTGAGCTGAAAGATGCTAAAAACCTCTTCAGACCTGAGGGGAACTGCTGGATCAGTGACACAGGAGCAACTTTTATATAAAGTCATTTAATCTGCTATGATATTAGCAGCTCTAATTTTGCCCAGTTTACCACAGTGTGTGGTTGTGTGTCAGACTTGCTCCAGGTTTGATCCTTTTTCGGTCAAAGGGTTTTGCCGACATTGAACTGTCACAAAAACCTGAGCTGACTGTTCTGTGAACCCTCTTTATCATTGAAGGTGTTTCATCGCCACCTCACGAGGAGATTTTAGCATGTTTCTCCTCACTTTCCTCTCTTTTTTCTTTTATGTTCCTGTCCTTTTATTGACTCTGACTGAGCACTTCTACTGCAGGCAAAACTTGCACTTTCCCTCAGCACTGACGATAATGAGGCTGCCTTTTCCTAGAGTCATTTTGCCTTGTAAAAGCAGCTATAAATGGCCAAATCCTGCATCCAGTTAAGAAGCAAAATCATGATCTGTCTGCTGCGCGGTACCGTAGAATTACATTTGCATGTGCACTGCTGCAGTGTCACATTTCATAAACATAACCGAGCTTGTGATTATACGCGTGTGTGTGTTGTTGCGCAGGCAGATTTGTCAGTGTCAAACACTTTACCTGCAGGTGTTTTTGGATTTAAAACATGTTCTCTCCAAAACGGTCAACAGGTTAATGGGACATGTGATGAGGGAGGGATTAAAACATGCTGACTTTCATCTTGAAATTAATCTTATGCACTCTATGCACGCCTGAAATGATGCAGAAAGTCTTAATCTGTAGGAGTGGAAATTTCAAGATGTCTTACTGCTAGTAAGAGAGAGTATTTAAAGGAGCTTTTCATTTACATGCACCATTTTTTGTAGTTTAATATGAGCATGCTAAGTAGACCAAAGAGAAGCTACCTGAGTTTTGTTTTGACTGGTTGAGATAATTGAGAGCTTCATAACAAGCACTCACTCTCAAGTTCAATCAGGTTTCTTGCACCCTTGTTTAAATTTAGGATTACAAGTAAAGCAAAGGAAAAAAACAGTGTTGTATGTTTTGGCTCATGGCCTGCAGCCAGTTTGGAGGTGCACCAGCAGTTCCCCTCCTCACTGAACCAGTTCACACAAACATGGACTCGGTGCAGCACGAGCCATAACCAAACAGCTTTCAGGCACACGCTTGCAACCTGCAGGCTGTGTTGGAACATGTCAGTCCATTTCCAATCATATGTAGACAATATATCATCACTAAGAGCTCTTGGATTTGTTCTGTTTCAACAAAGCCCGATTGTTTACCAGATGGCTGCAGCTTTTTATACACTTTCTCCTGTAAAGCCTCTCATCTTCTCCCTGCTGCTGTGGTCTTTAATTAGATCTATTTTTATATGCACTTCCTGCAATTTTAAACACAAAGAAATAAAATCAGAAAGGAGGAGACAATGAAAAAGCGTCTTGATGATGCTTTTGATGAAGTTGTGGACACATTTGAAGTCAGCATCTGTCGAAGCTCTGAATGTAAAATTAACTTTTTTTTACAATTGAGGATTGGTGCTTTCAAAGCCCCGGCCCTGTAACACGAGGGCGTGTGTCCTACTTCTTGGCAGTTGGCTCGTAACAGTTGTTTTACGTAACACACTTCATCCCATTTTTGCCTCTGTTGCCATGGTGAGGCTAATTTATACAGACATTAAGAATTAGGCTCCTGTTGTTGACATGCACAGCGCACTGATACTGGTTTTTACACATAAATACACACTTGTGCGCGCGCACACACACTGAGAATTATTCAAGAGTTGTGTGTGTGTGTGTGTGTGTGTGTGTGTGTGTGTGTGTGTGTGTGTGTGTGTGTGTGTGTGTGTGAGTATGCGTGCATGCAGCTGTTTCTGAATTGGACGAGACTCCTGCATAAAGGAGCAGAGTGAAATGGGCGCAGTGAGCAAAGTATGAGTGTGTGTGTTTTGTGCAGCAGATGAGAAGCTCAGAATGACTGATGTCACTATTAGTAAGAGACTTAAGGGCTGCAACAGAGTTGGTTTGCATACACTGAGTGCATACACATTCCTGATATTGAGTTGACGCACATTTTGCACATTTTCATTGACTTCTCGTGTATTAACTCTCCTCTAACTTGTCTCTTTCCACTCCCCGTCTCCATATAACAGCTGTAAACTTAACGAAAGATTCAAAGTTCTTACTAATAAAAGAAAACAGAACTTTTACTAGAGTTCACTTCATCAGTACTCTTCAAGGAAAAAGGTAGAAAGAAAAAGTCTAGAAAGTTTTCAAATCAACGTATGTTAAAAAGTGACTAGTGAATGTTAAAGATGTGAATGGTGAGAACAGAACAAACAACAGAACTAAAGGAAGAAGGATGTCAGTCATGTTGCTGATAGAGAGAAGACGCAAGGTGACGTTAGTGGGAGAAATGAGTCACCCGAATATAAAACCTCCCACATGAATGTAAAATATTCAAAAGATGACAAAAACAGTCAACCTGCTGTGTGTTTAGTTCCGCAGTTCTTTTTAGTTTTATGAAAAAATGATTGGAACGTTGATGAATATGGAAACTTTGTGGCCAATTTTACTCTGGCATTACATAGTCAGATTTTTAAGGATCCCTTCAATGTTAATTTTTATTTTCTGCATTACAATTTTGATTGTTTTTTTCCCCTCCTTAAAATTTTTAATGTATGGATCTGATTTCCTCCAGTTCTGTGCACAATACCAGCTGAACAAATATCAGATAATAAAGAGAAAACAGTGCAATGCAATGGTAGTAAAAGACATCCGACATTTGCAATGATGACTTCCTTCTGCAAATAAAAACAACGCTGTCATAACCACAGCACATTGAACTCAGTCAGCAGTGAACTTGCTGGTAGGTTATCTCGCCCGCAGTAGTGTTAGCTCGACTGCCCTCGCTATTCATGTCACCTTTGCCTTGCAGGTAGAAGAACGATGGTCGATGTGTCCTTTCCTTCCTTCTGCATTCCTCATTCCTCATTCACTTTTCTATCTTGTTTCTCCCCAGCACTTGACCATACACACACAAACACACACTCCCATGCACACACTCTTGGGTGGGACTAATGCATTGATGAGATCATACAATAAATTGAGATTACATCAGATGTCTTGTTCTCTCACGCCAGTCCCCCTTTACTAACCTCTGTGTGTTTAAGCTGCATTTCAGCATGCTGGTCAATCTAATACTCACATGTTCCACAAAGAAACACACTCACACACACTCACACCACGTCGAGGGCATTTAAGGCTGTTAGCGTGAGAGCGCCAGTGAAGAAAGCCCAGTGAAAGGAGTGACTGGCAGCTGTATTCAACGTGGGTAACGGCTGGCACCGAACCAGAACTCACTGCGAGTTGGCATTGTTGCTCTCGTCCTGAAAGCCTCTTTAGACAAGATGAGCGGTGACACTAAGAGGTGCAGGGGAAAGGGTTTTATGATTCAGTGGTTGAACTCAACTCTTTGTGAAGGTGTGTGTGTGTGTATGTGTGTGTCTTTGTACGCAGGGAACATAGATTCAAATGAGTTTGTTTTTAAGGGCTTGCTGAGGCTGGGAAAGGTTTTGGGAAAATGTCCTGCACCAAAAGTGACATTTAGCACACCTCTTAAAGCCACAACAAAAGAGTAAAAAAAAGGCTTATTTTCTAGGATTTTGAGTAAATGGCAAATAATTTAATTTTAAGCCAACAATAGAATATTACAAAACATTAATAATTCTATACAATATTTAATCATGTGTTTATATATTAAATATTTTATACTCAACCAACATCATTTTGCTTCACCTAAATCTAAAGGAAGTATTGAGGAAACAGCGGAAGCGCAGGGAACAGCGTCCTGCCTGTTTTGTGACAACCCAAAAAACCATTAGGTAACAAAATGCAGGCTTCCATCATCTGCCACCCACTGCTCTCCTTTTTGGAGTGAGTCAGACAGTCAGACAAACATGGCGAGGCACAAAGCGGTGCTGCTGAGCATCCAGAGACTAAAATGGACCAAAATGCTTCAATGCGTTTAGGCAAATTGCTGCTCTCCTGTAAAGTCTCTTACCTGCTGCCAACTGTGGCAAGGTGAGATTGCAAAATTACTGACTGCCTTTCAGCAGAATCACATCGCAATGAAACGATCATAAAGCGTAAATGTTATCCGCTTGTTCAAATCAATGAATTGAGAGATGATGAATAAACTTAAGAATTTAGGCTACTTTAAGCTAAAAACAAAACAATATTAGTCATCCAATGTTTGTCGAGGGTGTCTTAAAAAAAAAACCTCTGCACACTTACTCATCTCGTCTTCCGTATTTACACAAAACTGAAAACAAGAAAATGAGTTTTACAGTTTTGACATATTTACTGACCGTGGACAGCTAGCTTAGTCATAGTGACCGTACATAACACTGCATGAGTCTTGTCCTCACAGCCTTTAAACTCTAAACAGGGGCTAATGCTAGCAGTTTGGGCCTACTGGGAGTCACATTTCTCCTCTTATGGTACAGGCCAACCGCTAGCCCGAACTGACCTGCTGCTGCTCCAGGCAAGGATATCCCACAGCAGTCTGTTAACTGCTGTTATTGATATAAGAAAATAGCTAAAAATGTATCTTAGTGTGTAAAAATGGTATATGTTAGCAAACAATCGTCCAACTACATTCAGTTTTGACATGGAGCAATATAAGCATATTTCAGTTCTAACAAATTTAAGCTCATCATTTACTCTATTTTGGCTTTTATTTGGTCTTTACCAACTCCTAAGGGAAGTCTGGCTCCTCAGCCGCTAAATGCCACTTTATCTTCAACAGATAGGCACTAGCTTTGCCTTGTTGTCGTTTGAACCATACAGGTCTACCTGTCCGGTTAAAAAAAAGAAAACACACTGTCCTTTTCTGAATCCTTGCTGGACACGATTTGGCCAATATTTTCGTGCACAACCCACTCAAATGCATACAGTATTTTTTTCACATGCTTGGAGGGACATAAAAAATGATTAAACCAAAAGACTCATGAGACGAGATGAATTTAATCACAATTTCCAGAGGAGAATGAAACCTAGAATGAAGGGCAAGTTCTCTCGGTCAGTAGTGTCATCTTTGCCCTGGCAGGAGACTTAAAAACAGCCAGCAACCGCTAGCAGCTAACTTAAAGAGGAACAGCAACCAACATGTATGCAACTTTGGAAGACAATCTCCTTATCATCTTAGCAGAGAACGATTTTAATCACCAAATAAGAGGCATGGTAGATTTAGAAGAGCACTGCATGGCATGTATATGTCACACAAAACCATTAGCCTTCAATTTGATACAAAATCCACAGAATCATATATGTTTTTAATTGGTAACTACCAGTCTAAGCAAACACAATCCATCCAAAGCAAATCAGGCCTTGCTGTTTGAAGCCAAAACATCCATTCTGCCATCCTGATGATTCATTTACAGAGTCACAGTCATCAGAACAGGAGCCATCAGTCCTCAGTGTTAAAGTGAGCTAGCTGCTATTAATAGCCTGAAGGGTATCGGTCTCATCAGCCTATTGTCCCCCACCGCAAAACAAGGGTCTAGTCTTCCTCAGGCCCCGTGCTGGGTCTTTGTGTGACCCTCCGTCTGTCACACACACACCAAAGGAGGGAGTATCAGGTTGCTTAATCGTAGCACTGAGGTAGCTGTGGCTGCCTGTGTGTGTGTGCACATGCTTGTGTTTGTATGATGAAACGAGCGCAGCCCTGTTCCCTGTCCTCTAGAGACAGAAAGATGGATGAATCAGTGGAAAACAAAGAGAGCACGAACAAACACGGGGCCCCACAAACAGATAAAAAGAGCAGTGTTTTGCTTGCTGCCTTGTTTGGCAAAGTTGTTAAACCGGCAACTCTGCGGGACGGTTACATCTCGTCTTGATGAGGAAGAGAAGCCGACACAGAGGAGAGCTGAACACTGACGCTTCGCAGGCTGAGCCCTCGGCTTGTTGGTGGAGTTTAATTTGATTTGACAAATCTGTCTCTCCTCCAGGCATTTTCTGTATTAACCAAACTTTTCCTTAAGCTCAGTTGCAAAATGATACAGATTAAAAAGACAGAAATGACACTTCTCCTCCTAACTGAAGTGTTTACAGTCATCACACCATTAACATTAAGATCAGCATTATTTTGGATTTTCATTTGTATGGATTTGTGTTTACCTGCATAGAGTGAAAACCGCTAGTTTGGCTGCAGACTAAAGCTGTGTCTCAGTTGCATTCTTTTATTTTACTTTTTCATCAGAGGTAAGTGACTATGCACAACAGCATCTTAGTCACAGTCACATGATCAGTTACATGAACAGTTTCCTAAAGTAGCAATATAGTACAAAATACAACATATGCATTGCTAAAGTGTCCTTAAAGGGATTGTCGTATAAATGTCAGCTTGTTCTCTTTCTGGAGCACGGTTCACTAGCAGGAAACAGAGCACGGTATGCTGTAAACATACCAATAGGGACATGTCTTTTAACCACCAACAACCCAACCACCTAAGGCATATATATCCCTTTACATTGCCGTCAGACAGCCTTTTCCTTCGGGACTACATTTCCTCAACCACACAACGTCTGTATTCCTACACACGACCGCAAGTAGTCCCCAAGGAAATGGCTGTTTGGCGGCCAAAAATGTTAAAAATGTAGCGCACGAGTAAAGGACATATATACTGTAGGTGAGTGGTCTTGTTGGCGGCTAAAAGACGTGTTGCTGTTGGTACTGTTTACACTGACTAGGCTTACATGTCTCATAAAACCCCACATCAAAAAAACAAACTATCCCTTTAAGAAGCATGCTGAATCTTCTCCAGCTGCTCTAAAACCGAACCTGAAAAAGGAATTATCTTTTTATAAAAACAGATCTGATTTATGCATGGCATTATTAACAATTTAACTTCTGTCTCTTTCACTTTGTGGCTAATGAACACAGCTTAGCAAAACAGAGAAAGAAATGAGGAGAATATGCCAGCATATTTAGTCTTCCTTCAACTTTTATTTGCTTTGCAATAAGGATTTTGATGCCTCAGCCCAAAAAAACTGCTGATACATCTTTTCACCGAATTTAAAATCTGTGTGCCTTATTGAATGAAACTCATTAGTGACGTAAGAGTCCAGAAGTTGCTGTGGCACTGAAGACAAGGTTGGCAGCCTGCTGTGACTCAATGAAAGTAACTGATAGTGGAAACACCGAATTTTGTAATGAAAGGGAGGCAACAGCAGAATTTTATGTTAATAGTTCATGTCTGACAGATACCTGATCTGCATAGTAAGGTCAGTATTGGACTCAGTACTGCAGCAGATTGGTGCACCCCAGCCTTGTCTGTCATTAAGCAGTTTTCACTGATCTGCCCTTTAGGTTTAAATGCCAACCTTCTGCCATTAGCATCATGATCCGGACAAGATCTCAGCATGCTAGTCGAAGCTGTAGCTCAGTTATTCCTCCCTCTGGCCACCTCATCTCTGCTTCATCATTATCTGACAGTTATACGTGAACCTTTCTCTGTCTATTTTCAGCTCGTTCCCTAAGTGCCCACGTGAGTCATTTCACCTCAGCTTGAAAAACGTCGTAAGGTCTGAAATCTGACAGGCTGCAGCGACTAAATATAGACACACTGATAAAAGATGTCTTAACTATAGAAGAAGTTGATTAGATAACTCAGCCATTGGGAAATTTGGATTGGTTTTCCTGAAATTTATTACACATAAATTCAGTTCTTAGAAGGCAAACGTAGACTTACACACTACAGCACACCTTTAGTCTTATCCTCAAGTATGTAGAAACTTCGGCTTTTAAACAGCTGTCAGTCTGAAGAATAGCATTTTTGGGGGAGTCTACCTATTTGTTAAGGTCAGAAATATGCTTAAAGTACACAGTACCCTTATAGGAAAGTGACAGGAGTCATGTTTTGTGACACCTGCCTGAGGAAGGAAAACATGTTACAGTTAAGGTTTGTTTGCAGTTGAGGACAGAGGAGTGAGGACATGTTAGCACAGGCTCTGAATGCTGCTCATCCACATTGCATATGGTAAACTTCACCAGCATTGCCGATTTGTTTTGGCTCCTTGCAGTCCATTTAACCTTTCTGTTGACATGCTGTGGATGTTCACTGAGTTTAAAGGATGTATTTATGTACGACTGACTGTGATACACTTGGTGTCCAAATATTGTCAAATGAATTTTGTCTGTAATGGATCTGTATGTCTGTTATTCCTCCAGGTGTGTCGTCCCGCATCCCGGAGATCATGGCAGCTGGCACCCACTCCCCCGGAGGACCCAATGGTATAATCAGAAGCCAGTCCTTCGCCGGCTTCAGCACGATACAGGAGCGGCGCTCTCGGTAAGCAGAGATCTTTGAGAATGTGGTCAACTGATGTCACAACAAAATGGATTTTTCACAGTCTAGTTGAAAGTATCTTGTCCTTAGAGACTGTATCGATTTAGAGGTGAAGATCTTACATAACTTGTGACTTGTCATCAGATGACGTGTGAAATCCGCTGATGTAAAAGCAGTAACCATGGTAATTTCACTGCCATTCATTCACTGCTGTTCATACCTCCTAATGAAACATTGTGAAAGCAGTGATTTGCAGGGAGGGAAAGGAAACACATGGCATCAATACAATTTTAAAATTTGTAAAATGTCACACAAAACCTTCATTCGCTTGCCAGTGAAGTGTTGCTGTTTTTGTAAAATGTACCATTCAGAAATCCATTACTGTAACCAGATTAAAAGCATCACTTGCAGAGAAAGAAGGAATTTAGTGACTCACTAATCTGTTGCTAACCTTATGATGTTTGGCGAGCCACAGCAAGTCTTAAGATTCCTTTAAGTAACTGAATTCTTAAGAGGTGATCGACACTCTATTGCATAACAAGCCCACTATCTCTGTTTCCTGATACTTGTTTCAAAACCAGAGGCTGGTGATGAGAAGTTATCCGTGTTCCTCCCTTTTTGACTCCTCTGTGACGGCTCACGCTCGGCAAACAAAGCCCTTTCACATGTTAGAAATATCTCTTATGATCTCAGACCTTCGACTGTCGACGCCTGGTCCTCCTCAGCAGCCGTTGTCATGCTGAGGGAACCTATTTTAAAGACCGTTCCCCGTCTTTTCTCTCAGCTCAGACAGCGAATGGGGTAATTGGTCGGAATGAGTCGGGTGTGTTGGCGACTGACAGCGACTGACAAGTTCCCGCTGATAATGAGCGAGGGGGAAAGCTACAGAGAGCTGGCTTTTGAGGCTACTGGAGTTTGTTAGTGTGTGTGTTGGTGATATTCAGCAAGGACTTTCCATGTGTGTGCCCATGTGCATGTTTTGTTTGCATTTACGTACGCATGCATGCACGCTGCAGACCTTGCAGTTTGTGTGCAAGGCTGCAGATTCAGTAATAAGTCAGTTTGGAATTATGTTTGCATGCATATGTGTCTTTCTATGAGCCTCCCTGCCGAGAGACCCTTCCACACTACAGCTTGCGTGACCCCAAGGCAACGCAGCGCTCTCATTCAGCGGTGCCCTACATTTATGGCAGCTTAGCTTAACTTGGGCTGCGTTCATTGGCACGCGGCAAGACGTGGCGCGCTCCAACTTGTCGAGCGCTGGAATTGGTTGTCGCCATGTCTCTGAGATGACTATGAGATCCTTTCATTAAGTCTGAAAAATGTCACTTGTCGGCTAAATCCGCAATGGTTTTTTAAAGCTGAAATGTGCATGAGCGGATAAGATGAGCGTGACTTAAAATGGGCGGACGGGAAGAGAGACAGAGTTGTGTGGAGAAAAATAGGCTTGTATTCTTTATTTCAGCATAAAAACTAGACTTAAGTGTGTTGCTAAAACCAATAATTTATTTCTCAATTAGCGGTTTTGAGAATCTGGGATTGTTTTTAGTGATTTATCAAGCAAAATTGTGCAAAAATGTGCTGTATTTAACTTCTCAATGTGAAAACTGACTGCTTTTCCTCGTTTTATAAAATAATAAATTGAATAGTTTTTAAGTTTTGCACTGTTGGTTTAAACAAAACAAGCTATTAAAAGATTTTACTTTGTGCTCTGAGACATTTTAATAAGCATTTTTCACAATTTTCTGACTTCTTAGGTGTTAATTAGCCAATAGACAGAGAATTCATCCAAAAATTACAAAAAAAGGGAATGTATTAATTGCTATGGTCCTTTTCTAATGTAAAAAAAAAATTCAGGTTCTTAAATTTGAGACTTTGTTGCTTTTTCTTGTGTAACATTATAGTGAATCAAATATTTTGTTGAACTAGAGTGTTGAAATTGGACATACAGTCATACCTCTTACTAGTTATGATAGCCTCTTTTTGGTTTGGTTTGGTTTTTTTACATTTTTCTGATTTTTTTGAGTTTAAAAAATGATTTAATGGAATGGAAAACTAATCGTATGATAAATTTACAATGAAAATTATCAGTTGTTGTGTACCAACACTTTTTGCAGTCACACTTCAGTCAGTCACGCTGTGGTTGGTCAACCGCTGCAGGACTGTGAGGAGGAGAGTGAAGAACACTTGAATGTCAGTGATTGCTGGGAGTGTGATTGTGTTTGTGTGTGTGTGTGTGTGTGTGTTTGAGTCAGTGTTGAGTTTCAAGGGTTGGGTTTCTGGCGCCACATCCGTGTCTGTGTAGCTG
>JAQFJA010000008.1:11479171-11489322 GCA_029874485.1 Naso brachycentron
GCTCAGGAACACTTTGTAAAATTTTTGGTTTGTTTGCAGTTAGTTTGCAGATGATGCATTCTTAGTATTTTTTGAAACTGGAGTTGTTTTTGTCTTCATAGCACATCCTGATCGTCCAGCGGCAGCTCTCGGTGCTGGAGGAGGAGCTGGAGGAGTTTCGTCTGGCTCTCAGACAGTACATGGAGTGTGCCTGCGCCCAGACAGGATGTCTACAGTCAGTTCACGTTGTTTTTTGTTCTTGTGATGATATTTTTATTCTTTCTTTTCATGTTTATTTAGGTAGGCGGCGGAAAAAAGGGCCCTCCAAAAGAAAAAGTCTGAACAAAATCACAGGAAATAGGCTACATGATTTCACAAGTGTATTATCTGTTTTGCATGTTCTTCCTCCTCTATTGCTTTTCTGAGGTTTCTGAGGTCTGAGGTTTCTCACCTGTATGTCAGTATGTGTTTTTGGTGGGAGACTTTGCTCATGTAGCCTATTCAAACAATTAACAGTAAATTAGTTAATGGACAGAACCACTGCTATGTCACACATTAGTTTGTGGAGTGCCTCTTAAAAGCCTAAGCTTGACATTATGGCCATCATCATTTTAGTTTTTGGAGCCAGTAACCAAATTTACATGAGAGGTCAGAGCTGCAGAGGGTACACATCACTACCAATGAGAATAACAGATGATGCAGACAGCTGGCAGCTGCGGTCATTCAAAGTTCCCATAATTACACATAACAAAGCCTTGATAAAATGAGAAGATCTGATGACAGTTGGTGTAAGCCTTCTTCTAGCCTGGTTCAATTTGAGAGGCCTGTGTTAGCTTGGGCTAGTCAGTTAGCCAGAGCAGCCAGAGCAGGCAGGGCAGCAATGAGTTGCTATTTAACTTTACAGGCTAATACATTATGATGAAGTGCTACACATGCCCAAGTTTTGCACAGTTGAAAATATTAGTCTACCATAGGTTACCCTATTAAGCTAGGCTAAGCTAGGCTAGACTAATTCGTTGCAGGTGAAAGTGTTAGCCTTGCCTAGCTTATGAAGCCAAATTGACTTGACTGCTAGTGCTAGGTTCACAAGATTTGAGTCAGTTGAATTTTTCGGTTCCATGTAAAACCAAAATGTCTTTCTTTACTTTTCTCAGGACTTAGACAACTTATTTTCAGTTTTCAGTCACAGTTTGAAAAAAAAGGTCTGATAACAGTTGATGTAAGCCTTCTTCTAGCCTGGTTCCATCTGAGAGGCCTGCGTTAGCTTGGGCTATTCAGTTAGCCAGAGCAGACGGAGCAGAGTTGTTATTTAGCTTTACAGGGTAATACATTATGGTCAAGGGCTACACGTGCCCAAGTTTTGCACAGGTGAAAATATTAGTCTAGCATAGCTTACCCTATTAAGCTAGGCTAAGCTAGGCTAGGCTAACACATTACAGGTGAAAGTGTTAGCCTGGCCTAACTTATCAGGCCACATTGACTTGACTGCAAGTGCTAGGTTCACGAGATTTGAGTCGGTCGAAGTTTTCGGTTCCAAGTAAAACCAAAATATCTTTTTTCAGTTCCAAGTAAAACCAAAATATCTTTTTTTTTTGCTTTTCTTAAGACTAAGACTTTTCAGTTTTCAGTCCCAGTTTGGTTGAGTTCAGGCACAAAAAATACTTTTTTGCGTTTAAGAAACAAACACCCTACATGCAAATGGCATCTGCTAATTAAATCACGCTCTACTTTTTAATAAGAATGACATCAAGAATCAGCAGGTCAGGGTCTCTAAACAGTTTATTTATGTCTTAATGAGATCATGAGCACAGATGAATTATTAATGAAACTTTAAAATAGAGACAGCCACCAGTGAAAAGGCTCCTGTCAAAACTGAATCATTCTCTGGCTTTAGTGCAACATTAGAATGCTGCACATGGGGTCAGCTAATGAAAGAACATTTGCACTTTCATTTTCTTCAGCCAAAGACTTTCAGACATCGCGTCTGTCATTCTTTGACACTTTGAGGCAAACGCCATCCTAAACGCAAATAAAAGTCTCATTCTACTGTCACTCTGGTTTCAGGATGGCATGACATTTACAAGTTTTGTCATTACCATTTTTAGAAAACACTCATGTTCAAGTTCAAATGAGTCTGAAACCTCTGACAAAACACTATGTAATCATAATTTAAGGACTTAGTTCAGATGGAGAGGCTGCGCTGGGGGACATGATGTAACACACTAATTAGCAACTGCGTGACTTGTGCTCTCTCTTGCTTTGCATTTGGCAGCATGGCAGTTCAGCGGCTGGCAAATGAATCACGGTTCATCCTCTATGAGTTCTGGGAGCACAACAATGTGTGGAAGAAGTGAGTATTGGCCTGCAACATATGCATCATGACTAATGCATCATGGCCTTGACAAACTAAGCCTAAATTATTTTCTCTGCTCAGCTTGAGCTCACTGAGAGAAGGTCTGCTTCACGCTGCATTTAATGTAACAAATGAAAACACAAGAGCATCGCCAAGACAGTAACCTCAGTGGGAGCAGATACGCTGATGCATTGATACTTTTATGCATCACAGTTAGTAAGTGAATTTTTTGTTTCCTGTGCACAGTCACCTGCAGACCAACTACAGTAAGACCTTCCAGAGGGGGAATGTGGACTTCCTGGAAACCCCAGAGACTGTAACCACCATGCTGGTTCCTGGTGAGATCTTTTATTTTAACTCCTGTCTGATTCTTTAGTCATATCACACTCAAACCCATCACAATAAAGAGAAAGCTTTCAACAGATTGATCTGACACTTCTAATGGATAAACTCTTTATTGTCAGGTGCCCTTTGGTAGGTCTGTCATCAGTCACAAAAACATGCTCTGCAGACAAACGATCCTCAAACTCGCAGAGCTTGATTTTAAATTCTAGTCAGGTTGGCGAAGTTTTTAAAAATTCAGGAAAATCATGCAGGGAGATTTTTGATCCGAGCATTTCACCCTTAAAATGTGGAAGCAGATAAAAAATGTGTGATAAGGATAAATATTGAGCATGAGGGTTCATCATCAACCTTGGAGTGTGCTTCCTCTAAAAAAAAAACAAAAGCAAAAGCAAAAAAATATACAAAAGAGATTATTTCAGGTGTGGTCCAAATGACTTAAGCATAGAATATGTGACACTACCATTCTAAATCGTGTAAAAACTAATATATCTTCGTTTTAAGTGCCAAATATTTTTCTTTATGGCATCTGAGCAACTCTGGAGGAAGACCATGAGATGCGATTGAAAATTTTATAAACAACCAAGTTCGACCTTCCATTTAGCTTCAGCTGTTTGTGGATAAATAGATAAATACTGTAATTTTGTAAAAATAACGTTGAACAGTGACATAATCAAGCCACTGTTCCTCCCTCACAAAATAAAATCAAACATATTAGACCAGGGCCTGACTGATATGGGATTTTTGGGACCTCTGCCAATATAAGTGAGCACAAAAAATCCAAAATCCAGTATGTGAATGTGATTATCAGATACTTGTGACAAAGATGTGTAATGGAGGCGGGACATCTTACATTTTAACAAACTTTATTTCATTTGTCAGTGCTCTGAACAGTAAACATTTCACTTAGTAGTTTTTAATTTAAAAAAGTTTATTAATCAACAGTTTGCTAAACAAACTATGTAATTACACCATTTTAAATCACTAGTCCAAGCTTTTTTTTCTGGCCTCAAAAAACAGTTTTAATATTGGTATATTTTGGGGAACATATACACTGATACTGGTACATCTGCCAATATCAGGCAATAATATCTGCAAACAGATATATTGATCAGGCTTGTTTTAGACTTTTACTCCTTTCTATTCATAATAAACTGCTTTTGTCCATTTCTTGACATTATTACCAGTACTTATAGTGCTTTTTATTTTTACTGCATTAAAGTGATGAATTGGTCTTAGTTCTGTCTCACGTCTCATTACCTGCTTCACATAATCACTCACAGAGCAGAGCAGAGGGCAGTGATGAGGAGATTTGTCAAATACCCAAAATACACACAACATGCATGAGGAGAATGTGCTAAAATGTCTCTCTGATCGGGATGAGTTAGTGAGTCATTCTTTCTTCTCCTGCAGCTTCATGGTGGGTCCTAAACAACAACAACTAAAAGTGGACGAGCACCTTCACAGATCACCACCGATGGCTGCAGAGAGAAAACAGCCACTTGTCTACACATCTGGAAGTCCACACACACACTTACGCATACTAACTGATACAACTTGTAAAGTCATGGTGATTAGTATCGATTTTATGACCTCCATGTTCCTTCATAGTTTGGTGGTAGCTAAAATAGCACACGTGTGCGTGTTTGTTTACACTCCCAGACGACGCACTGACGTCATGAAAGCAATTACCTCTTCGGACGGAGACCCATCTGATGATCTGACATCACTTCTGTGTGTGACGTGACATCATCTGCAGCCCAGGGTGGATCATAAGAGCTGAAGCATGCAGTGAATGTGCATAACACAGCAAGTGTGTGTGTGTGTGTGTGTGTGTGTGTGTGTGTGTGTGTGTGTGTGTGTGTGTGCAAGAGACAGAGAGAGAGAAAGAGGGAAAGAGAGGGGGAAGACGGATGTAATTGAATGAATTGTAGCAGCTCTGGGGAGCTCATTAAACCATCATTCAGTTGTTTCTGTGTTCAATGTGTCAAATTGAAATAAAAATCTGTTGGTCATAAATAAAGAAAACATTGTTGTGTACAAAATGTCCTCCTCTTTCTCATTTTTTGTGTAGAAGGTACCTCTATGTTTTTACCCTGGATTATTGGACAGTTTGTCTGAAAACATGACATCTGAAAAATAACATGTCTGCTTGTAAATTAATAATTGCTTAGAGTTTTTTTAGTGAACCAAACATGAAATTTCTGATCTGACAAGCATCAGGAATGCATTGCCTTTTTCATTCATATCCTTCTAGTTTGTTTGCAAAGTCAAACTTGAAATTATACTGATGAGAATACCAGAGTTCAGTGCAATGGAAAGTTGACAAATGGTTCATTGTTGGTCCACTCCTCTCTGTTGTATTTATCCCCTGAGATTGATCGTAAAAGACCCAAAACACACACATTCAAAGAAAACACGGAGGAATCTATTATGACTTCTGCTTGAACATTTATCAAATGTTTGCAAATAGCATCACTCTGTGGACACATAGCTGTATTGCAACTGTACAAGAATAGGCTGCAAGAAATTCAATCTTTTCCTAAAAAAAAACAAAAGAAAGAAATAAAAAAGACAAAAAAGGCCACTAATTGTCAGCCAAATATTAAATCAAGACAAATTTATTATTATCTATTAAAACCCAGAAATCAAATCAAATCAGTGAATCCAAATAATAACCAGTAGATGATAAATATTTCCCACAAGTGCTCCACCCTCACAGGTGTTCTCACTTCTGGTTAATTAGACATTTGGTCAGGGTGCAGCTCAGTGGAGCTGAATGATGTATGTTGTCTAATTAGGCAACATAAGCAGAAACACCTGTTTGTTTGTAGCTGTGGAGTAAAGGGTCTCTGAGGAAATGAAGGTGAACACTTAATGGTGTGATTTAAAGAAAAGGATGCATTCATTTTAATGACTGTACAGTGTCACCCTGATCCACCATACTGATGGTTACTAATAAACCTGCAACATTCACAGCTTTAATTTTATGGTAAAGTAAGAGTAGGAGTTTATCGGGTGATTTAATTCAATTATGAACTGTAATGTACTTTTTTGCAAAATAACTAATGAACACAAAAAAGCAAAAGCAGTGAGATACCTTAAAATCAAATGCATTCATGAGGATATGACACACAGAACTAGATTTATTGATATGCAACTTCAGCTTCTATCTTCACATATTTGACCTGTAAATTATACAAAAATGTGGTTTCACTTAAATATTTAGATGAAAATACAAGTAATAAGTGTCTCTGCTTTGTAACATGTTATATCTGGATTGTAACCATATAACTTTGAGCACCAAAGAGCTAAAAGAGTTTTGAATTCTTTCAAACTAAAGCAAAATTACTGTTTTTGTTGGAGGCTGATTGCTTTCAAGAGGGCATGAATGGATTTTAAAGCTTTAGTTCCCTGTTGGAGAGGGCTGTCTGATGGAAAGGTGAATGATGAAAATATTCTAAATATAGTGGACACTCAAATGATACAGACTTTCTTTTAAGGTGGACTTTCTTTCAGGCTCTAAAATGCATTTTGCTGCTGTCCACATCCACAGCACTGCTTATCTTCCCGTACAGGCACACCTGCTGCTTCTCTGAACATGAGGCGTTCGACAGCCATCGACTGTAGGTAGGACACTTACTATGTCTGAGTACGTCAAACAACTCCACATATAAAAAAGAACTACCATTTTAAAGTGAAAAACTCAAGAAAAGTTATTCTATTAAAAAATATACATGCACAACACAAAACGCAGGATTACAATTGAACTGACATTAGGGAAAAATAGCCTGTGTTTGTCTCTAAACATCGATTCAGATCGTGAATTTCTTAAATGTTTTTGAAACATCATAACCAAGAAACACACAGAACAATTCAGGCAATTTTTGCATTTTATTGATAAATTATCATTTTTAAAAAGACCCACGAACCATCCTCGTCTTCCACCTCTCGCTACAGTTTTCCAAGTACTGAATTTGAACTATGTACAAAGTTGTTTTTTTTAAGCATTATTTTCTGCTTCAACATCATCATCATCATCATCCTCATCAACATTGTCATCACATTCAAAACAAGGTTAGAAGTCTGAACTGTGCCCGCTGTTCAAGGTCAAGAAGACAGGATGCTGAGTTAGCCTATAGAGCTGCTGTAGCTAGCACAGAGTTCACCGGAGGTCAGGGAGCATTGGATATAAGCGGAGGGGAAGAGGAGGAGGAGGAAGGTTTACATTCTAACTCAGGCAGAAGGAGCACAGACAGGAGCTACTTCAGCTACCTCTGAAACAGAAAGAAACGCCTGCTCACTGACAGAACATAAACAAGTCAACATGCAAACAGAAGTCACCATGTTTTCATTTTCCACCAGTGAGAAGGCAACAAGACCCAGTGAAGGTTCAAATTAAATCCAATGAAGAGGGTTATTGCTGTGGTGAATTAAAAGCTGCATGGCCCAAAAGAACAACACTGATTTTTGAAAAACACGCTCCTGTTGATCTAATGCTCTTCTTGACTAATACTGGGCAACAACGTTGGCACACATGGGTATTTAAGGAGGATTTCTTTTTCTTTAAAAAAATCAATCGATAGAGTTAAAATCATATAGCAATACTATGTCAGTGTACACAAGCAAGGTAAATGTTACAATACAGTATGGATATGCAACTTTCTGTAGCTGGACTTAAACTAGCAGCAAAACAACACGTACAATTTGCATATAATCGTAGTGCAATGGGCAAACTGTTCTGAGGAGGTTGTCTCATTTTGGTCTGGTCAGTAACAAAAAAATCAAGTGGGTATCAGTCAAAGCTGATGAAAAACACAGAAAACTGGTCCAGAAAGACCAAATCCAACCAGTTTGCTAGACTATTATTTTAAAATCAGCTAATTTTGGCATTCATCGAGAAAAAAATCACAGTTTTTTAAGTTCTTGATTCTCTATTTTGGAGGATTTTGGCAAAACCTGGGCAGGATTTGACTCCTTGTGGACTTGTAGGCGGACTGATCGACATACATCAGGTGTGTTCAGCGAGTCAAACATTTCAGACGCAAACATAACGATACAGCTCCAACACACACCTCATCAGACATACAGAACACACTCCTGTCCAGACACTCTGCAGACATTCCACTCCACTGAACATGACCGCTTTGAAATCTGAACAAGATGAAAAAACTAAAAGTGTGGTTTGTTCATCCAGCCATGCAGGGCTGCGCCATGCCAAGCCCACTCTAGGCAAAGCTGTTCTCCGGGTAGCTGACTTTGATGGCGCCCCAGTAGCAGGCTCGTATCAGACAGATGAGGCCCAGCAGGTAGGCGAATGCC
Source organism: Naso brachycentron (assembly GCA_029874485.1). Taxonomy (NCBI): domain Eukaryota; kingdom Metazoa; phylum Chordata; class Actinopteri; order Acanthuriformes; family Acanthuridae; genus Naso; species Naso brachycentron. Next base: position 11,487,168 of record JAQFJA010000008.1, read on the forward strand.
CAGGATACGTAGGTGGCATTGTAGCGACTGGCAAAGCCTCGAGTACCAACCTGTGAATGCAGCGGAGAGGAAGGAAGGTGAGTAAGAAAATAATACAGAGAGTACTTTTTTAAAATTATATATATATAAAGGGAGAGAGAGAGAAAGAGAAAAAAGAAGACCTTAGAATATTTTCTTTCACTACATTTCATTCATGTGCAAACTCTTGTTGACTTGATCCATAACTGAATTCATAAAATCATTTAGTCAGTGATGCCCATCATCAGTGGTGATCTGGTGCCACCATGAGGCTCACATTTGTGGTTTTGAGTGAAATATTTCAAAAACTACCGGATGCCACAGTGATGAAATTTTGTTCACATGTCCACACAAGGATGAACTGCGATGACTCTGATCCCCGACTTTTAACTAGCGCCATCATCAGGCCAATGATTCTCTGATACTTTGGTTTATAAACCAAATCCCGGCAAAATTTATGTCAGCCTCACCTGTAATGTAGCTTCTAACGAGCTAAACTAAGATGGCAAACATTGTAAATGTTATATCAGCTAAATATCAGAATGCTAACATTGTCTTAGCGAGCATGTTACCATGCTAGCATTAGCATTTAGCTCTCAGAGCTGTTAGCATGACTGTAATCTGTCTTATCACATTGCTTCTCAAGACTTAATTAGAATTCTTTGCTTTTATCGATTTTGTTCATTTCTCTTTTGTGTTTAAATCTGCCTGTTTAATATTTCTTGCTAAATGCTTTTATTGTGACAATTACTTTTTCAAAAACTCTTTAACTACAAACCTACTTCCTAAAAAAAATACAAACAACACAGACAAGACAAAGACTGCACTTACTGTTAATCCCACTCCAATGAAAATGCAGATCATTCCTATGGTTATATAAGCACAACAGCGCCTCCTAGGGAGCGCACTCCCAACAGAGGATCTGCAAAAAGTGAAGAGAAGAGAAGCAAAAAACAGAAAAAAGGTAGAGAGACAGTTAAAGGGTTTCAGAACAGAAAGATATTAAAGCATATAGAATATATTTTACATATTTTGTTTTTTTGTCTTATTTGTATATTTATGTAATGGTTGTGGTTGCAATGACAAAAAACTGCACAATGATGTGCTTCATAGTTTCTTTGTCACATCCTTTTTCCCCAATGATCTCATTCTCAGCCCCCCTACATCCTGTGAGCCAAAAATCTCTCTCTTCCTCTTTTTAACTTACACATGAAAGTGCCCGAGGCGGGTCACATGATGTTCAACTACATACTTCAACAAACACATGCACTAGTCAAACTGCCCTGAAGCAACACAAAGGCTTTTTTTTTTCTTTTCTTCACTATAACTTCATTTTTTCCCCTCTCTGCTCTCACATGCCTCTCATGTGACGGGACTCAAGCATTCTCCAGGAATTGCTGGTATTCAGATGGCTTAGGGGGGTCTGATCACCTGATTTCATACCTTCCACCACTCCTTTTTAAACAATCTCCTCCCGTTTTTACATTTCATCTGTTCCACTCACTGTTTACATCCGTGTCACCTGACCATCTCATTCAAAAGACATGTGACCATTAATGCAGCGGATGGATATTCATCTCAAATGATGATTTTTAAGCTGCCAGCAGTGCATTAAACATCACTGGGAGCATGGCAACACCTTCAGTCAGTAATTGGGGAACTTTCCTCCGAAACGTATCAGTTCCTTCTAAGCATTAAGGTGAAATTTACGACTCTGTTACCTCAACTGCCACTGTTTTGATTTCTGTGATGAGACAGAAAGAAACAAAGGAAACAAACAAAGGCTGTTTTCAGAATCATACTGCATACTGTTTATACTACATCTATCTATAAAGCAAGGAGCATCTGTGTGTCTGTGGCTTGCATATCTCTCTGACTGTTTGTCAGATCAACCTCAGCTTTCGGATATAGCTCGCGCATGGCACGATGGTGTGCATCCTTTCTTTTGGAATTTTTTTGATAGATATTCAAAACATCATTATAATCATTAAAAGTTAAAATCCCATACATTTACGTATACAGCGCTATGCTGCAGCAGCACTTTCTTTACAATTCAAAGGTCCGTTGTCCCGTTTCTTCCTGCACCGATCGTGCAGCCAAGGTAACGAAAGTATACAGGAAAAAGTACGAAGTAAGA
>JAQFJA010000008.1:11521181-11532703 GCA_029874485.1 Naso brachycentron
CCAAAATCAAATAAAATACAATGCAAATAGCTATTTCATATTTCCAATGAAATGAACATTTCATATTTCAATAATAATGACAATAAAATAAAATTTAAAAAAATATGATACAAATACAGATTTTTTTTACTTTTGTAGAAATTTCAAACAGCCAGTTTGTCTCAGGTAGATTGTTACCTAAGCTTAAAGTTATTTAAATGCACTATTTGTACACTTGCCACCATTGCATATTAGCAATATGTGTCTTTTCTGTTCGAAACCATTTTTAGAAATGGATATACAACTTGTCTTTCATTAAAAAAAAGGTGTTTTTTCTTTATTATGACATGGTCACATGTTTCCTTTCTGACCAAATACTGTTATCTGTACCGCACAGCAAATATTTAATGACAGTGAATAATTTCTCAGGTGACAGTTCAAATGAAAGTCTTGATATTATAACAATCATACACAAAGTCAACGCTTCATGTCATTCTTCTATGTACAGTGACAACTTACATTCAATAACAGCAGAACATTCAAGGAAGACAACATTCTCTTAAATGAAAAAACAACTGTTTGCAATGAATTCTGCATTTATGGCCGGAATATGTTGTTTTTGATTGCATCAGTGGTGTGATACAGACATTGTAGTGCCACACTGATATGCCTTCATATGTACCAGGAGACTAAAATAACAGTAAGCATCACATTATTTTGTGTTTTTACACACATCTGTGTCACTATTCGTAACAGGAGAAATCCATCCCAGAAGGGGCAGAAGTAACCGTGTCTCCACTAACAGAAGCCTCAGTAGACCACAATGCATTGCAACCATGTGACATGTTGTAATTTGAGATTGGTAAAAACTGTTCACTTAAACAGTTTTAAGGAAAATTGGATGTACCAATAAGTATATATGACATACCATAGCAACCTACACGTTCAGAGGCTTTGATTGTTTCAAACTGCTGATGTTTCTGTATGTTCCTGTATCCTGTTTCTGCTCTGATGACATTGTTTTTCTTTTGTTTGTAGTGTAGGCCTCACTAACAGGTGTGAATAGTGCCAGGTTTTGTAGTGCCATTCAAATGTTTTTGATTATCTCTCAGGGAAAGTTGTAAATAGACCCTGTCCCTGAACGAAGGACGTGAGACAGCTGCTTCTATTAATAACCTTCCACCCTCTTACCTACCACGAGACCCTCTTGCTCTGCTCCTGTCTGCGCCTGGTCTAGACAAATGCACAACACAGAGAGAGAGAACAACAGAGGAAATCAACAAAGCAGCAACCACACAGGAGGCAAAACACGCAGAGCTGTTTGACTACAGCTCTCATCCACAACCGGGAAACATCCTGCTACAAAGATAAAACAACTGGGATAAATCCTGAAAACATGAAGTCTCTGCGATTCCTTGCTGCTGAAGGCTTCATCCAGAGTGGTCCCAGTGCTCAGGAGAACCTTTACTGTGTGTCTTTTAACCTCTACCCACTTCTCTTCAAGGCCTGCTACCTCCATGAGCAGGCTGACTTCCTGCATGATTTGGTCCAGGCATGGCCGCTCCCTGAGCTGAACATGCACAGGCTCCTGGGAGCGACAGTTGACTGTCAGATGGACCTCACCTCCCGCACCTGCCGGCTTTGTTTGACGGCTATTCTAACTGGCTTAAAGGTAGTTAAATAGTCTTGTATGCCTTATGACATTCATGTCACCATCATGATTTAGTTGCATTTTCTTGTGCCAAGTTTTCAGTTCTACTTGTGGCCTAGCTGGATCAAACAAACCCACTTTGACTTGTTTGTTGTTTACAATGATCAAAAGTAATCTTTACAATAATTTTCCCCTTCTTCTAAAGGACTATGTGCTGTCTCCTCCAAAAACCTACGCCAAAGGCCTGCATGTGGTGGACCTGACTGCTCTGAGGGATGTCGAGCACCAGGCCTGCCCCTGCTGCTGCACCTTGGGACGATGGGCCAGAACCCAGCTTCTGACTCAAATGTGCTATGAGACCATGGTGGCCATGCAAGCAAGCGACGCACCTCAATCTGCTTTTGAGACATCTATCGATGTCCGCCTGAACGGCTTCGTTACAGGCCGCAACTATGAGCTGGTGGCTCAGGTCTTTCACCTCTTCCGCTACTGTCCGCTGAAGCTTCGTTTTGTGAGTTTTCGGGCCGATTCTCTTGCAATCAAGCAACTGTTCTACATCCTTCGTCTCGCAGAACCTGAGTGCATTTCAAAGCTGGAGGTGGTCCACAATGTTCCCCTGGAGGCTGTGCACTTGGAGGTGCTGCTGTCTAAGTTGAATTTCCCCAAACTACAGTCTTTGACCCTGCCGGCTGGGGCTTTGGATGTCAGAAGGTTGGGCTCTGATGATGAGGATCTTCTGGCCACCATCGGCAAACTGCTGGCACAACTGAGCAACCTGACTGAGCTCTATGTTGGTTTCTCCACTCTGACTGGACATGTACGCAGACTGCTAAAGTGAGTAACTGAACAGAGAGAGGGATGAAGGAAGACAACAAGATCTCCTTGTTTGTATGTTTATTTATGCGAATGAGGTGATGGATGGCTCTGAGGTCAGTCCTACATGCACACGGGAGCATCAAGAGATTTAATATAGCTCACGATAATCACCTTGAGTCAGTGTCACGGGACATTTCAGCTTTGAGGCTCTTGTTTAATAATGGGAGGTATTTTGTTGTTAAAATTACTGACATGATTCCAGAGTGAGAGCAGACAGCTGCACCTGATCATAGCTGCAGGTTAGCCGGAAACCAGCCAGATAGACTCCACAGTTCAAATGCCTGTTATTCACTACATGAAAATCTACAATGATGTTCAATTCAGGTACCATCGACCTTTCATTTTACGCAAATCTATTTCCTTTAACCTCTGTTTTCCTTCTGCAGTCCTCTCAACACTCCACTGCAGTGCTTGGAGTTGGCCAATTGCAGCCTGAACCGTGTGGACATGACGTACCTTTCCAACAGCCTCCACAGCGAGGCCCTGGTCCGCCTGGACATCAGCGGTCACGACATCTTCAGCTCTTTCTCCACAGCTTTCCACAAACTACTCAGCCGTTGCTCAGCCACACTAGCTAGCCTGGCCCTTGAAGAATGTAACATCGAGGACGAGCACATGGACGCCTTCAGCAACGCCCTGGCTCGCTGTCAGGCGCTTGAAGAGCTCAAACTCCTGGGAAACCCTCTGACCTCTGCAGCCCTGCGGAGGTTGTTCTCCATGCTATCTGCAGGCTTTCCTAAGTTGAAGTACATAGAGGTGCCAGTTCCTCGTGAGTGCTACTCTGAGGATGTGACATATCCTCTTGATGATTCAGTCCTGCTGCAGTACAACAAGGAGCTGTTTCAGGAGGTCCGCAGCCAGCTGATGGGGATCCTGGAGGGAGCGGGTAGAGGGAGCATGGTGGTGTGCAGCCCGCTCATGGGGGCTTACGATCCAGACATAAATGAAACCAGCAACGAGCTGGGAGTGTCAATGTTAAAATCTTTTAACAATGTCATTGGGAGCTTTATAGGAACCATAAATGATGTGGACAGCAGGAGATCACAGGCTCAGAGAGATAATTAATGGGGTTTCCTATAAAAGGATCAAAGAAGTGGGCAGATAGAAACAGGTCATGAATTTAGATTATTTCCACAAGTCTAAACATTTGTGTTCAGCAGAACTGAATGATTAAACCTTAGAGATGATCATGCTTTTAACAAATGCCTGCAAAAAGTTTGTTGCTTTTCAAGGCAATTAGGCTAAATTAGACAGCTGTATTTATTTTAATGTAGTGATGTTAGTTAGCGAACAAACTGTCAGCACTGTTCTGCAAATGACTTCCGGTCAACACTGTGAAAGTAGTCCTATGAATCAGATTTGTTTGACTTAGAATTAACATTTTATTCAGGACCTCCATCGCTAATAAATTTCTCAATAGAGGTTCTTTATTTTCATGTGTAAGACAAACAGACGTGCTGTGCAGATGGATGTAGCTACTGTCCAGGTGACTTGAATATGGCCTGGGATTTTGTCTTATCCATATCTGATGTACATGTTCTGATATATCTATATTTTGGGTTAAACAATGTACATAAATGGATTTTTTTAAGTAAACAGCATAATTTGCAACATGGGAAAGATGTAAATTTTGAAAGTACACATAAAATATAACTGTTTCCTGTTGTCACACAACTAAATAAAAATTCAAACAGCCAACTTGCCATTACATAAGACACTCCCACATCTTTCAAAATGTACATTTCTTTAATGAGCACTGACTTATATAGATCACATTTCATTTAAATATTACATCAGGGGACAACCAGGCATCAACCAAAGACGAGGATTAAACGCTTTGAGCAGGAACCATTTATTTCTTCATCCACTCCTCCCTTTCTTTCCTCTCACGGATCACCTCATCCAGATACGGGGTGAGGTATTGGACATCCTGAAAAGAACAGATAAGAAGAAAATTATGAGGTTGGATTTATCTTTATCACAGCTAAATCCCTCTAGACTTTAAGATTTTGCTGGTTCTCAGTGGGTAGGCATTAAGATAATAGAACCTTCATAACCTGTTTTTTAATTTTAGTCAACTAAAAGTGAGCATTTTACAGGAAGCAACTACAAGAAAATGTTACTCCAACTATCAAACACCAGTAGGTGAGTAAGCAGTGCAGTACATAATATTGTGCTTTTGCATCACAATATTTTAACAACATTTTAAAATTAGTTTTATGAACCTCTTCATATTTCGTCCACTGATCTTTAGGGAGGATCTGCTGCTTCATGGAGAGATCCATGGCTCTCTTGATCCTGAACATCCTGTCGTTGTACTGATTCTCTGGAAGTCTCCGCAGGGCCTCCTTCACATCTGTATCCTCATGGATTGTGTCATCTCGCATTAAACCTGGACCAAAGAACACGCAATGCAGAATATGGGAAACAACTAACACAATCACCTTGCTTCATCTCACACAATTGTTTTCTTGATACATTCATAATGTCATGACCAATAGCACCTTCAAGTACGAGTTGAGTTGTGCTCTGAATATTTTTCTTTTTGGACTTACCAAGCTTGTTGAAGCCACACAAGTTGTAGTACCATTTGCGAACTCCAAGCAGGAGCCTGCCAGTCGCCACTGTGAACATGACAAGAAAAACACACAGACAGGATCAGCTGGGCAGCAAAAACTCGATTTTAGACAAGAGCACACTTTTTAATAGCCAACAGATGTGTGAAGTTTTTTTTCAATAGTGACACGGTATTACTATTGCTTTGGTACAATATAAATAATATTTTTTTCCTGTCCATTAACCAATAGACTATCCATGTTTAGGGGTAGGATACACTACTTATAGTGGAGCATCTTAGAAACGAAAATCTAACACATGATAGAATCTCAGCCACTTCAGTTCCTCATATCGCGTTGATGCTAACCTCTGAGACTCATCACCGACTATGACTTTCAAGTTATTGTCTACGTTCATACCATATTATCGGATAAGGGAAATAAGCTCGGGACTACAATCAATACACAACCTGTCATTCTAGCTTAATTCATCATATTTAAGTGCACTGGAATCGCAGACATTTCAAACAACACTACGTAGCTGTAATGCTAATGAGCTAACGCTAACATTAGATGACATACGATTACATTAGATGCTAGAATACAACAACAAGCCATAGCTGAACAAAATAACAACTGTCTAACAAAAGATTTAGACTTTAATCACCAAAGGATCGCAAAAATAGCAGAAGCAATGTCTCATTGTATTTATTTTGTACTGTGATTAGTTACTAGAGCTAAGCTAACTTGAGCTCACCAGCACCCTTAGCACTCAGTTAGCACGGGGACACTAAAGGACACACACAAGTCAATGCACCAAGAAGAATATTAATCCCAAAAAATGAACATAAAGGAATATTATGTGTTCCACTATCTCATGCGCGGTGCTGTATGAGTTTATGACGATCTTTAATGCGCTAATTAACTAGAAATATCAGAAAAAAGCGATGTTCATTTACCTGGTGCCCTCGACGCCATTTTTAACCATTAAAGAACGACCGCAGTGCGTTATGGGTAAGGACGAGTCAGGTCACTTGCGCAACTTCACTGTGCCTGGTTCCGGCTCATTTCAAAGTTTTGAGGATAACAAAAATATATGAAACAAATTTAAATTTAGATTGGTCGGTACAGCGAACATACATACGTTATTAAATATGCTTATGATTTGATAAAGACTCAGATTTCATCTGGGGACTGAAGTGAAGCGGAAGTCCGTTACATCGGGCAATAAATGTACGGATTGTTTACTTAAGTTATATCAGAATGTGAAAACAAGTTACGAGTTAAATTTATGCATTCAAAAAACAAAACAAAAACGTAAAAAATAAAATCACAGCAAAGTTAGCCTAAAGTATTGCAAGTCTTTCATTATGCTGTCTACTGCTCCCCTTCAGCATTATACCTGCATTTTTTAAATTAATTTGTATCCCTGATTCATTCACAGTATTTTAAAATGTGCAACTATAATGGGAAATAAAAATCTACAGAATAATCTGATTTTGTGTTTTGTATGTATTGTCCAAATCTGCTGAGCCTATTGCTGCTGGACCAAGTAAAGTAAAAAGTACAATATTTCACTTTAAAATGTAGTGGATCAGAGGTACTAAGTTTCATATGGAAAAATTAAGCGAAATACGTAATATACATAATAAGTATAAAAAGGTGGAACTTATAACCTAAAAACAGTGGTATAAAAGATGCAGGTCCAGGCACTCAGGATGGTTTTGAAAGCATAAAAGACCTTTCATTCATATGGCTAGAAACACTGAAAATACACCAAAGCATCTCAGCTTGTTCCTTCTTCATTGTGCAGCGACTCAAATTAGATGTCTTTTAAATTTTAATTGAGTAAAATGCTTGAGTCAGTGTATTAAAAAAGTGAGACTTGATCCCTTTACCTGACAGTTTTACATTATATGATGGATGATCATTTTGTTTACGGCCCTTCAACTGCAGCAAATACCCTACATAAGTTTCAAAACATGTATGTCTTTTTAGATATAGAGTTCTGGTAATTAAGAGTAGTAATTCAGGCAGAAGGGCTGATATACATTGTATATTTATTAAACATTACATTTACAGAGCAAACATCATTTTACAGTAACTGACAGCTTAGTTAATGTTCTAAATGTTTAAAGACTCTCGTCTGCATTTATTTGACACTATGCTTTTTATATGCTCCACCACCTGTTTTCTGAAGTCCTTTTAATGTTCCCTTATAAAGATTCAGAGTGTCTTTAGGAACAAATTAAAATCATCCACTGTGGCCAAAGCCAACTCAGTGCAAAAAGTCTCATCGGGCAAAGACACCAGGCGGTCCAGGGATATGTAGTTGGGAAGGTTTGGGTCATATTGAGCCTTTCCAAGATACTCGAGGAACAGGTGGCGCTCTCTGACGCGCAAGAATTTAGTATTTAGAACCTATGGGAAGAGATATCATGTGCACAAGTTATGTTTCTGAATATTGACATTACACACAAGAAAATAAGTTCACATTGATTAAAAAGCTGGCATTAAAAATAAAATACACCATCTACCACCAGCAGTCAATCTACCTGTGGAAACTTGGCAATCAGGTGGTGGGGAACCTTCATGGTATTGTGGAGAAAGTCAAATATCTGGGTGAGCTTCCTTTTATTGGCAGTCAGCACTTTTGGGACGGTGATCGCTATATGCTGGATCTCATTTTCCTTAAAGCCAAGCTCAATCTCACAAACCTGTGAAACACATTTACAAAAAATATTTTAATTTTAAATAATTTTTTTTGCTTGGCATTTGGGAGGTAAGCTAACAGGAACAATACAATCAGCATTTAAAAACAACACCTCAGATATTCCAACAACATTTTTGACTTGTGTCTTGTCATTCAGTACCTTCAGATTTTCTTTAACTGGCTCCAAACTTCCACACAGTAATCTGGGCAGACGAGCGACAATGTTCCTTGTCTGAAGAGAGAAACAAAATAAGCTGTGATTTCTTTTCGTCTGATAGAATCACAACGTTTTGCCTGTACAAACACGGCTCTGCTTCTCCTATATCTGTTAGAGATGCTTACACTGGAAGCACTGAGGTTGAGTTGCTGCTGATAGAACCCCAGTCGGTTGTCCAGCCTCTTCACGCTGAAGTTAAGCAGATATGGAGCCCGGGAAACCATGGATGCAACAGTCTCAGAACTGAACTTCTTTGACTTGAGATAGTTCACCCTTCTCAAAAGAGAACATTATTAAGGCTGCAGGAAAGGAAAATGAAGCGACAATACTCCAAAGCACATTATATAAATTTACATGATTTTGTGTAAATTATCTCAACAGATTGATTTAATTTAAACCAAAGAATTTTGTTGAGTATGAAGGAATCAAAAGTTTCCGTTTCAACATTTTCCTAAATGTCACCTGGCCCGAAGGCTTTCCAGACTCTCTGCAAGAATGAAGGGGTTGTGCGAGATGATATAGCCAAAGCGAGAATCTTCCACCCCGATCTCTTTGAGAAACAGCAGCCTTGGAGCCACCTCGGTGTTGAAGTCGAGCCTCAGCAACATGGAGCCTACGTTGGGCCTTTGTTCAAGCTTCCACAGGTTTACACCTACAATAAGAGGGTGAATTATCACAAGTGTTAACACCAAAAAAGAAGAGGCTTCAGTTAAAATCATTGCTTATATCATAATAAATGTAATATGCATCCAAATTATGTATAAATATGATTTGAATTGTCTCAACAATATTTTTTTAAGTCTGCAGTTTAATTACCTAACTGCACAAGTTTGCTGAGTGTCTCAGACTGGTCAACGTAGTCCCTAAGAGAGTTGGAGGCTGGAGGCAAGGAAGATGGAACAGATATGCTGATGGCCTCTTCATCGCTGATCTCCTCTAATGCTGAAAATTCAGTAGCAGCACCCAGATCTGGTAAATAAAGAGACAAAGTTATTTTCCTAAGAATAACATTTAAATTGAATTCCAATGCTACATAAAAAGATGTGTATGATTAACAAAAGCAAACAAATTTGTACCTAATGGCATCTGGTTTTCAGTCACTGGTACAGCATCCCTGACTGTCAGCAGGGGGCTCTTGTGCAGAACATCAGCTCTTGACAAATCTTCATCATCCTTGTCTTCCTTAGCATCAGTTGCTAGATGTTTGGTAGTTAAGTCACTGTAATATAACATCTGTTGCTTCCACCTCTGTCTTGCCAGAGTTGTTTTGTGAATTCCACTGGTAACTAAGGATCCATTAAGAATTTTCACTGATAACCTTGTTGCTGTAGTGCAATGGTAAAGTCGAGTGGAATACTGCAAGGTACTCGCCACTGTCCCAGAGCAAAGAAGACTTCTGCATTGTAGACACAGTCGTGTGCAGGATGAAGCCATGATGATTCTGCAGGAAAATAATATCATGGTTTGAGGAACATGCCATTCAATATAGAATTATTATTAGCGATGCACAATATTGGATTTTTTGCCAATATCTGACGTGCCGATACTTTACAACTCATTTGGCTGATAATCGATACCAATACTGATATATATGTTTTTGAGGGTTTTTTTTCCCCCACACCTAATCCCACAGATCATCAAGTCTCTTCTGTAGTGGAATTTACATAGTTTTATCATGCATACTCTTACTGTGTTGGTCTACCGCTAAATGCAGGCATAAAATACAAAGCATAAAATTATGTAATATTCATTTCTTGTTCAAAAGAAGAAAGATTTTTGAACTTATGTTATGTAAAACGTCAAATTTATTTGTGACAAGTGCTTTTAAACAAAACAAGTAAGATACATCCTGTGCTGTGCCACACGGGAAGCCAATATCTACTGCTACTTAAAACTGGATGATGCTCTCCCTGAGACAATAAGAACAATACCCACATACTGGGCAACTTTGGCCTGTTTTAAATTGACACAAGTTCAACAGTCCACAGAGAAAATGTTAAACATGACGTCGACTCTTGTGTTTAATCAAGGAAACAGCAGCATTTTTTTTTTTATCGATTCTTATGTTGGCAGATATCTGCTTGCTGGCCAATATCTGATATTTAATGTTAAAGCCAATCAGCCGATACCGATAATGTGCTGATAATATCGTGCATCCCAAACTTAAAAACTAAACTATGCAGGCAAGAGTAAGACATCAAATTATCCATATATAGAACAGATTATTATATTTATACAAATGCAAAGACCAGAGAAATTAATTATTACAAGTTTCTTAACATACAAAGATGGCCCACTGTGCATATATTGAGTACAGTATACAACCTCTTAAATGGCACTTCAGTGTTACTTAAATGTTACCACTAAATAATCTCTAATGGCCAGTTAAGCTAAAATTAGCCGTTTATGAGTATGGTGGAGTGTAAAAAGAAAGAAAACTGCCACCAGCGCCATTCTTATACAGAGAAATACATTTGTATTTGTTAATAAAAAATCGGGTAACGTAAAGTTACAAACTGAAGTTGGAGACTGAATTATTCTTTCAAGATGTTAACGTTAGCTTGAGTCTGACCCTTCGCTAAATGCTAGCTCACCATCAGAATAACAAGGCTCGTTTAGCCACGAAGAAAAAAGAAACAGGCAAAGGCAGTGTATTCTTTTTTGGCTATTTTTCACTCACAATTTTTGAATCAAAACATTTTATCAACGACTCGGTTCCATCATTCACCAAGCGGTCGCGCAATGTCAACTAATTTCACGTGTGTATTAATGGAAGGACTTCACGGAAGTGTCACAATGAGGGAGGTACCATAACGGCACATTTGTAGGTGCCGTAGAATACAAATGATGTACTTTTAAGGAAAATAAGCAAAAATATGTATATTTAACTTAATTGCAGGGAGATATATTACAATGTCATTAATTTATTGTATTTTTGGTTAGTACTATTTGTCTTGCTTAATACTGAAACGCCTATTTGTGCGTGTACGCACCCCTATTAGCTTTACGGTTGCGTTCGTCTTTAATGTTTCTTCCTGTTGGGGGATATCTGAACATCATCTGTCCTTTTAGTTTTACAACTTGGCTGTTTTGGCCGTTAAAATCCATTTGGTAAAATTAAGGAAGTAGCCCACAGCAGCGACATGGCAGCTACCATGGCTCCCCAAAAACCTCGGAAGGATAATGACGTCAACTATAATATACATTTCCGAATGATAAACGAGCAACAAGTGGACGATATCTGCATTGACTTCTTCTATAAGCCACACACCATCACACTTCTGACAACCACTGTGCTCAGTCTCATGTACTTTGCTTTTACCAGGTAAACTACAGTGTTTAAGTTTAAATCTGAGGGGTTTTTTGTTTGTTTGTTTGTTTTGTTTTTGTCGAGTATTGTTTTTTAAAGTACAAAACCATTTCTGGTCAACCTCTAGCTGCCTGTAACTAAACGTACTGCTCACTGCTGAATACCTGGAATACAAGCTTCCCTTTGTTCACATGTGATACTATTTGTTAAGGGATGATGAG
>JAQFJA010000008.1:11544409-11558326 GCA_029874485.1 Naso brachycentron
ATGCACACCATCGTGCCATGCGCAAGCTATATCCGAAAGCTGAGGTTGATCTGACAAACAGTCAGAGAGATATGCGAACCACAGACACACAGACACACACCTTGCTTTAGAGATAGATAACAACAAGCGACAACAAGCAACAAGCATTATGTTGGAGTAGTTACAGAAAATGAGAATCAAAACCAACAAAATGCTGATCGAGTAAATATAAAGCCTATTTTTTCATCGTGTTACATCTAGACCGCACCCCCCCCACCCCGGAACAGCCTTCGCCACAATTACATCCTGACTCTGTGGGAAACATTAGAGTCCCATGTTACAGCTAGCTTGAATTCCAGACATTGCCTACCTCAGCTTTAAAGTGCATCTAAAAGTCATGTCAGCTCTTGCAAACTGCTCACCTTATATCAAGAGTCCTGCTGTGTTTGTGTATGGACCTGTAAAAAAGTTGCTCAGTATGCTTTTAAATAAATGATATACTGTGTTAGTTACTGAGCTTAAGTGGTGCTGCTATGTGTATTTTGTGCCCATTGGATTGGTTACTTTTCAAGGGTTTATGCTAAATTACACATCTTCTTAGTGTAGCTTTATATTTAACAAGAGACAAGAAAATTACATAGAACAGGAAACTAAAGAAACAAAAGTGGGTCACACACTCCTATAATGATTCATCTGAGCACCACATTCTACCTCAGGAAGTAAATCTCTGCTTTGTTAAATTTAGACAGACACTGTCAGGCCCTAACCCTAACATTACTGTTAGTGAAAACACAATACCGGCACACCTGCATATGACTTCACACAGCAAATCCTCTACTATGTGACCTGAGACACATTTCATGTCATGTGCGTCTGAATCACCCGTTCTTGTTACAAGCATGTTGCATCACTGTGGCTGTCTTGACTGGTTGAATCCACCTCAGAGGAGAGCAGAACAAAGACTCTGGGATGGGTGTGTATTAAATAAACAAGCAGTCCATAATCATATGGTATTTGATGTATGAGTGAGTTCATTTGCTGTACTGGATTTCACAATATGAGAGGATGGGATGAGCTTTTTGACCTCCTGCGCTACATAATCTGTCTTTTTTTATTTGTTCAGTTTGCAGCTGAACAGCAGTGCATTGTGGCAGTGAACTTAGAGATAAAACATGGTTCAACTTGGCGACCTCTGTCTGAAACACAGCAGACAGAAGACAAAGAGGGCAGGACATGGTTTCAGCCACTGCTACTGGTGGTACAGTAGAGTACAAGTGGAGGAGGCAGAAAGAGGAAGAGAAAAGAGGAAAAAGCTTTGCTCTAATGTTGCCTGACGACTTAAATCCTCAAAAGTCGTGCCATATATTCCTCTTTTGGCCTTTCTGTCCTCACACCACCTCATCTATTACTTATTTATCTTTACTTAACTTCAAGCTCCGTGAAATGCCTCAAAAAACAGCTTTACTTTACAATAAAGGGCCTAACATGGGGAAAAAAAGACATCAAAGGAAGACTAAATGAAAAGAAATTAAAATATACATAAGAGATAAGGGGATGAAGCCTATTCCTGAGCACTTGAAGAATTCTGTCCTTTTTTAGCCTTGTTAAGTCTGCCAGCTGCTCCCTCAAACGCTTTGATCAGCCCAGGTGAAAGTTCACTAATTTTATCAAGCGTTGAGACACTTAGTGGCCCACATATGCTGAACTAAACCTCTAACAGTCGAAATCTTTGTTTCACAATGATAGCTGGACAGGAACTGCAGGGTCAGAGATGCATGAACTCCGTCACACATCACAGATGCTCATTGTGCAGCCTTATATTAATAGCCAGATGTGTAAGAATGCATTTGACAAATGTGCGTCAGTGCTTCTCGTAATGTTTCGAAATGTGCTAAGTGGCTGACCCGAAATTAAGATTGTGGTTATATTTTTTTCCTTCCAATGCGCCTATTGTCTGATCTGTTCCTATGGAGAGCCTCACATTACAAGCCCACAGTGCGACCATTGTATCTTGACAAGGACCTTTCACACACTCATTGCCAATACTAGCACTTATTGGCAGATTCACAGTGTTAACAGTCAGACTCTTGCAGGTGTGGAAATTTCCATGGAGAGCTCGGCACTAGTGCCTGCTTTGTGAGTGAAAGGGATGCGCATGGAATTTCACATCTGGATCTTGCAAACAACATGTGTACAGTATGCTTAGGGATGCATTTATACAAACAAACCTCAATGCTCTGATTACATGTGCTGTGTGCATGTTGAAGTGAGTTAAACCACAAAGAGGCCATTCAACATGGGGCATTATTTCCAGATTAGCTGTCTTCTTGAAGTCTCTTGTAGCCTAAAGGGGATTGTTGCAGATAACTGATCTTTCATGCTTTGCCTCAAAGTAGCACCTGCACAGCTGCTCACACAGAAGTGAACTCTCTCTGCTGTGCTATTGATTATTGCATTTGAAAGGCAGGCTAACTCTGATTAAACAATAGCAGCGTACTATCAAGGAAATGCGGCATGATTCAAGGAGAGGGAAGGGCTTCCCTTTGTACAGACTTATCTCCTCCTGGCCGTGTCGACCTCATATGAAGGCTTCAGGCCTGGCCGCATTCCTTGCTCCTCTGCGTCAC
The DNA here is from genome assembly GCA_029874485.1 of Naso brachycentron. Classification (NCBI taxonomy): domain Eukaryota; kingdom Metazoa; phylum Chordata; class Actinopteri; order Acanthuriformes; family Acanthuridae; genus Naso; species Naso brachycentron. The sequence goes on from JAQFJA010000008.1 coordinate 11,547,016, forward strand.
ATAACTACAGCCAACAATACCTCAAACACATCTTGAATGCAAAATGTCAGCTGTTGAGATTGTTAAAAGCACCATTATGATTTTGACCGCTCAGTTAGAGTAACTTCAGACAGTTTGCAGTGCACTGAAGTCAAAAAGACACTCAGCTTTGCCAAAATTCTTGCATGCCCACACCCTGTCTGCCCTCGGTGGAGAGAAGCTCTGCTATAGGAATGTAATTACCAGCAAATGTGTCTGATCAGATGGTGTAAGGATGGGGCAGGGACTATGCACACAAAGGAGTGTTAAATTAAAATGACACTTAATACATAACCTAAATCCAACTGTTTCATCAGCTCCCATGAGAAAAAACAGCCACACCCCATAATAAATACTATAAGAAAAGAGACAAGTAAAAGTGTGTTCTTTGCAGGAGATGAACAATGAAGAGTTACAGGCAGTTTGGTAATAATAGGAGAGAACTGGTGTGGTGGTGGTGTGTCTGTATGTATGTATGTGTGTATGTGTGTGTGTGTGGGTGTATGGGTGTGTGAGTGTGTGTGGTCGAGGGTGGTGTCGAGTTTCTCTTACCCATGAGTCGGCTGTCACCAGCTTCCTCATCATGCAACTGCTGGAAAGAGTCAAGCTGCGATATCAAACCCGCAGCTGCTGTTGCCCAATAGAGAGAACAGCAGGAAAAGTGGGCCGGGCCGCGCGCCCCCAAGGCTTTATAACATTCCCTCATACATCCGCCTCGCGCCGCACGGTATAAACAAAGCAACGCGTTGGTGACAGCGACACTTTGACAAGACAGACAGAGGAGAGAAAAGTTTTTGTGGACTTCTTTTCAGGGGAGTGTTCATCACAGGACAATCAGAAGTTAAAAGCATCAGGTAGGTTGCCGCTTTAAATAACGAACATAGTGTTTCCTCTTTTTTTTTTATAAACTGTTTTCATTCTTGAACAAGGATGGGCGCTTTCTCTCTGTGCAGTTGTTACTTTCGCAGCATGTCTGAACACGTTGTTATTCATGTACTCCTGCTGGCAGCACAACTCTTCTGAAATACAACTTCTAAGTACACAAAGGATATAGTTTGTGAGGCATGCGCAGATTACTTTGAATAGAAAACGCCAGCAACACATTTTATCATATTTTTCATAATCTCTATATTTTTGTAAAGGAAAGACTAAGCACGCGTTTGTACAGATACTTATACTTTATGATATGACCGTCTTTACATGTTTGACATGTTTCAAAAAATTCAATGTTTTCTCAGCAAGATAGGACCCTCCTCTGTGCAGCATGTGATGTTAAACAGGCACAGGATGGTAGATCAACATGCTTTTATCACGTGACACTGGGAGCACACAGACACACTATCCAGGAAGCTTTAATTAAACATGTGTAAACATATTTACAGAAATTATTACTTTGCCTCTGGTGAACAAATAGAAACCTTCATGAAAACTGTGCAGGGGTATCTTGTTTAATCAGATTATGACAAATATTGTGTGTTAATTTGAGAAACTACTTGCAGTCTGCCCAAACATTGCATCCATTGTCTGCTGATAAAACAGCACCACAGTTTCAGTTCTAGCTGTGTTTCGATTTGCAGCCCGTTGTGACAGTGCAATTTGTACGTAGAAAACTCCACTATCCAGTCCTGCCTCAAAGATTGCAAACCAGGTCTCAGCTCTGTTCAGCTGTAGTGATGCATCCTGGTGTTTTCGGGGGATCCCCTTAAACCACCCTGACCCCCTCTCCTCAGTGAAGACCCTCCACGTTTTGATATCTTTTACAGTCTAAAAAAAAAATGTAGGTCTTTGTCAGCTTAGGCCTGCCTGCTGCTGCTGTGCTGATATTTCAGAACCAGGGATTTGACAGATTAAGCGAGTTCCCAAAGATTAGGGAAGCAATCATTGTTTCTGCAGATGGATGCTGCGGGCTTGTGGATTTAAAACTCGATGCAGGAGGGATGGCCTGGCCTTGATTTTGACTCCCTAAAACTAAGGCTCGCTGTCCAAATCTAATCAGTACATATGTTTCTCTCGCAGCGACCAGAGACAGAGTTTGAGCTCATGCTGTTTTGTAACGTGGATGTTCTGGCTTTAGGCAGTGTTTCGTATCTCTGGATTTGCTGTGGAAAACCAGTACTAACATGTAGTGTTGGCCTTTATCAGTGTTGTTGTTGTTGTTTTTCATCCAGAGCTCAAACCACATCATCTGGCTGTCAAATGAAAACATTGGATTTTTTTTTTTTAAATAGTCAGATTTTTAGGAATCAACACATGAAACCTAATCCTGAGAGCTAAAGACAAATATATTAAAATAGAGAGCAGACACACGTTGTCTGTAAAGCCTCTTGTTACACCACATGTTGTCATGAAACTTCCAGTCAGCAAGTTCTGTTTGTTTCCGTATGTTGTTTTATATATAGGGGAAACTTTCATGAGAGTAAAGTGTGTGTGTATTTTATGTTATGCAGCTGGTTTTGGGCTACACATTTCAAATCACCCCAAGTCGATATCCTCCCCTCGTTTCCTGTTCGTGATTGCATAACATAGTTGCACTTCTGCCAGACCCGAGCTGTCTCACTGCATAGTTTGTTTTCTTCCCACACAGTTTGACATCTTCAAAAACACACATACACAAGTTTCATATGCATGTAAGAACTGGTTTGACTTAAGGATGTGTTTTTTCTGATGTCCGTGCCAGTGTCAGGTTTAATTCTGAGGCTGGCCAAAATAATGGATCTGGTGTCAGCAATGCGAGTCCATGCACCGATCCAATATCACATAATTATTTCTCACAAAACAGAACAGATGTGTCCCACATAACTTGATGCAGCCTAATAGATTTTTACTGCGCAAGTCAGCAAACTGTCCTCTGTGAGTCCAGTGGGTGACAGGGAAAATAAAACAGGAAGACAAGAGAACCAACTTAAAAATCACCTTGATACAAAAGTTTTCTGGTAATCAATTTTTTGGTCACACTCTGCTGCCACAGGCAACTATTGTTATAGAGCGGCAAAGAATTGATTTTCAGTAGTGTTAGCCCTAGCTAGCAATTGCTAGTTTGCCAATACATATTTTAAAGAAAAAAACTGTTGTTTATTCCTAGATATGTTTAGTTTTTAAGTTGCTGTTGCACTACTATTTGATATCATTGCTTTACTATTTAAAATTATGTCTTTTATTTTATTAAACTGGGCTGCACTTAAAATGCACAATATGTGATATCTGCCACTAGAGGGCTCTCTATCAAAATAGTGAAAACAAAAGACGTCATTTGAGGACATCTCGAAGTAGCTTTTTTTGATTATGGGATTTGTTTATTGCATTGTTAAACAGCAACCATTGCTGATGAAAGTCTATCTGATCGACTCAGGCAGAAATGTTTGCAGAGGAGGTGATGTATTAAAGTTTTATTCTTGCTAAGTTTAGTCACATTAGTCGACTTCCTTCCTCACTCTGACACTCTGATGTTTCCCGAAAGTTAGCGAGGAATGAAACTCATTGTTACCTTAAATAAGATTCTGGGTTTCTCTTTGCTTGAACAATGCTTAAAACATTTGGGATAATGTAGTTACACAGCTCAACAAAACACATAACAAAGGTTTAGACTTTTTTAGATGTTTTTTATGCAAAAATATTACCTTTTTTTTTTTTTTCAGGAAGTCGTTTACTCCAAAAATGTGCACATATCTGTGTTCTTTTTCAGTTATGGCTGACAATAAAACTAGACAGTAATAAAGTTCTGCAGCTTTCGTTCTCTTTGTATTCATTTTTACCAAAGGATTCAACCTGAGGTCATACAGCAATGAAAGCACAGATCGCTGGGTGCTATTGGCTGACGTGCAAAGTTTGGGAAGGAAAATATTGGAAACATCTCTAGTTGAATACATGTGTTGCCTGTGACACCAAGCCAGTTAGGAGTGAAGTTTAAGGAAAGCCCCCTGCTGAATCACAACTGAATAAGAATAAGATGCAAATACATAACTTCCCCGTTGATATACTGTTCAGCTTCCTGACAAACTGATAAGCAAAACAAAACTCTTTTCAAGCTTTTCAGACTTAATTTATGTCAATATTTTAAATGTTTTTCCAGTGATTTTACATTCACAACTCTACGATTATAAAGTCGGCAAATGGTTATACTAGAAAAGTCAAGAGAACATCGCTCTTATCTCATTGCTCTAGATTGGGATCGTGTGGGGTTAAATCAACACACACGCCTCCCTCTTGGCCAGGTGAAACATTAGCTCAGCAAGGCTCACAGTTGGAAGCACACCGCTGGTGTAAACAGCAGGTGACCTACTTGCTTCAGCCTGCTGCTCAGCCAGCCTCGCTCTCTCTCCTCCTGCTGCCCGACTGCTAACAGGTAGAGATAGTGGCCAAGTAAAGAGGAACTCTGCACTCTTGTTTGTTTGTTAATAAGCTTATGTAGCCGTGTTTGCAAATAGGCTTAGGGGATCCCCCCGTGTTGATGCACGACCAGAATTTCCCCCTTTTTTTTTAGTTTGTTGTCTCTTTTTCCAACATCATGAGCGATCCCTCTCTCACATAGCTGTGGAATCTCAATGGGGGCCGATTTCGTGTCCTCTCCAACAAAGCCCCTGCAGTTTGATGGCGGCCATGTTTTTTGAAGGCCCCAGCAGAAAAATGAACCTGTTGTTTGATACTCCTCTTCCTCTGTGCTATTGTGAGATCCGGCTGGCTCCAGTCTCTGTTCTCCCAGACAGAGGACCGTGTGTGTGTGTGTGTGAGAGTCTCTAAGAGTGTTTTTGTGTCCAGGGCGCATTTTGCCGGACAACCGTCATCCCCACATTTGAAATGTAATGAATTACTTCCTCTAAAAAGGGCACATCGCTCCATCGGCCGCTCTGTAGAATGATGTTGATTTTTTTTTCTACTACAAAACAGATGGAAGGAGGAAAGCTCTCTGGAAAGAGCAAAACATAGCGACGAGACAAACAGAGAGAAAGTGAAAGAGCAAGAGGCCAGCAGAGGGAGGCTGGGATGTGTTGATGGGAACCATGGTGTCTGTTGCTTCCTGTGTGTGTGGGTCAGTGAAGGTCCCCTTCAGCAGGGGTAGAGAGGAGGGCAGGGTCCTGGCTCTCACAAGCCACTGGTGCCAGTGGACAAAGAGCCCTGTTAAACTGGCTAATTTGATTTGCATGCAGAGCTGCAGGCTGCCTCCAACACAGCATCATGATCAACAGCACAAACTGATGCAACTCCTGTCTGGCTTTTCCTCACACTCCCCTCTTAATCTGTCTTTATATGGAACCTTGTTTTTCTCACTCTCTCTCTGTCTCCTCTTCCTCCTAAGTCTTTCTCAATAAACAGGACTTTAGGGTTGTTTTTTGAAAAGAAGTTTCCTGCTTCTCTGATTTTTTTCAGTCAGTTTTGTGTGTCTCTAGGTGTGGCCTATTACTGTATGTGTTCCACATGTCAGAGCAGATCACAGCACTAGTGTCTACATGCTTGTGTGTCTGTACTGTGCGTCTGTGTGTGTATGTGTATGTGTATGTACATGAGTGTGATCAGGTCTGTAGTTCAGGTCTTTGTGTGGATAAGAAACACACCCACCCGACCGTTCAAACAGTCTGTCTTGTTATACCTACAATAAAACCTCCTGTAACTGCCAACCTCTGTCACACCTTAGTGTTGAACGGTATCTCAGTACATTTAAAAGAATTTTGTAAAAGCTGAATAGTTGATAAATCCTTCATTCTCACGCATTACTCAACCACATCCAGACTAATCCTTTTGCATAACCTGAAGCATCTTCCTTCTAAAACACAGGTTGAACCGGTCTCTCTCTCTCTCTCTCTCACTGCTCCGCAGGCTCTACAGCTCTTGGAAATGGATGACATCCAGGTTGTTGAGTCCAAACCCCTGCTGGTTGACAAGGAACTGCCGGTATGTATTCAGCAAAACAGCAAGACAAATAGTACTTGAAAAGAATTCTTAGAAATGTGTTTTGACCTGACAAGTTGCATGTTAAGCAATTAGTACATCTGTAGTTTAAACCACTTGCTTCATGTCACCATTTCTGAATGAACAGCATAAAAAAATACAAAAATGATCATAAATTACTTACTGTGTGTACCCTCAGTGATTTCAGACATCTTTCTGTCAAGAATGTGGTCTATCAAGGTAGCATATCACACATTTTGAGGAATAAGTTAAACCAAAGTGAAATAAATGATTTCACAAAGGAAATTACACCATAAAAGATGTTTCTATTATCCCCACAATATGAGTCATAGTTCTTTCAAACAAGTAAGAACAAGAAAAAAGGAGAGGAGTTGCTGATCTGCACCATAAAATACTGATAATATACTATCTAACAGAGCATATTCTGCCTTTCAGTAGGAAAAAAATCGTGTCAGTATCGACCACTGGCTTATTATTACGTTACATGACATTTATTTAGCTGATGCCTTTATTCAAATGCATTCCACCATGTGAATACAACCCAAAAGTTGCGAGAAACATGCTAATACATTTACTTCATCAAACATATTGAACTGTTTCAAGTGCTACATTTAGCCACAAAAAGTTCATTTCAGCCAAAAGTACCAGAAAATTGTAGTTCCGGGAACTTCTCTTAAAGGAACTAAAAGGTTCCTGTGGCCCATTGTTGTCTTCATTTCTGCCACGACCTAAAGTTCTGGGAAGATTATGCAGATCAAATCGATCACGTATGGAAAAGCAATGAAAGTAACGGCACTACGCTTTCCTCTCTGACTCCATCGTAAAGCATTATGGAACAAAAACAGTCTCAAAGCATGATTTATTTTTTTTTTAAAAGTGAGCTTGCAGTTGCAAATTTTTAAAATTTTGAATGAAATAAAATGGTGCAAGTAATCTACCAGTCAAAAGTGTTTAGCACTGCAGGCCCCGCTCCCAAAGTTCTTGACCATTTGGAAGGTAGTTTCCACTGAGCTGAGATTTTTCTGTGGATAGATCACTTACTTTGGAATGAAATTTAGATCCTGGTTCCTGCGTTCAAGCATAGAATTCCACAAAAAGTTCCAAGTTCCGGGTGAAAGTTCCTGTGGTCGAAATGCACCTAAACATAAAATGCCTGACTCAAAGTTATCATATGCAGAAATCCTTCAGAATTTTTAAAAACTATATCAGGATGCACTTATATGAGTGAAGTAGGTTTTTAGTGAAAGTTCTTGTTTGCACTTGTGAAGGTCGTTGCCGACCTTTGTCCTCATGGCCCTGTCCGCCACTTAGGGTTAGCGAGTTTTACAAAGAGCACAGTTGAGTCGCTGATCATTTGTTCACAGCTTCACAGTTTTACAGTGGAAATTATACTATGGAAGTCATGTGGAAGAAGACATACATTCAAGCCAGTGCTCTCAGGAAATTTGATTATAGCAAGTTACACTGCAATTGCATTAGTTTTGCATTTTCATCACGGTGCTTTTTCTTGCAGGGGCTGAGGGAGGCTGTACAGCAGCTTGTTATCAAGGTATGTTTGCTCACAAGAAATAAGATCCGGCATTTATTTTTCCCACCAGCTGCAAAGCCAGTTTTATTATCAGCAGCTTGTGTTGACAGACATGCCTTTTCCTGGTTTATCCTATATCTTATTATTAGCTTGTCTGGTACTGCTATGGTATGTTTGACCCCTGACAACAGTCTAGATTTCTCCTGTGGCCTTACAGGAAAAACTGTTTCCCACCCCTGATGTAGTGGTTGATACAAAGAAACACTCAGCCTGTAAACAAGTTGTAGTTGCACTGGCTCATTTATCTTTGTGATGACTTTTTATTCTCCACGGTTTTATTAGCCTGAAATCTAATCAGGTTTCCAATACTTCAGACCGCTACTGAAAGAGATGAAACACTTTGGACTGAATTTGTAAGATAAGGCAGCTAAAGTGACTCAGCCTGTTTGCTTTCCTCCCCAGCATTTTGACACACACTCACACTCACACATTTTATTTTGGCATATGTGTGCTGCAGAGTCGGGGGGCTTCTCAGCACCCTGGACAGCGCTCAGACCTTTGATCTTAAAGGAACAGCGTCAGTATGGATATAATATCTGTGGCTGCTAAGCTTTAAACAATTGGGACTTGGGATAAGTAGGAGCTGACAATGCTCAGGGTTTACCTTTGACACTTATTCTAAATACATATGCACTTACAGCATCTGTACATACTGGCATTCACAAATACAAGCGTGTAATTACACAAACGAGCACTGCAGGATTATCTCGCCTGGCTTATGTGCTCGTTTGTATCCTGTTGGGGTGGTGGGTAGGAGGAGTGAGGTGAATCCTCACATGTTTACGTGAACATTATGTCTCAGTAAAGAGGTTATTCCTCCTCCTTGGATGTTCCTCCAGGGCAGATCCAATGCAGTCAGAGCTGGTTTGAAAACTATCCAGTACGTCACCTTGACGTCAGGTCACTGCAGGGCAGATTTGGCTGTTTTTTTACAATTCAAATTCTACATAAACAGTTTCATTTCAAATGGGTGAGAATATAGAAATTTATGGATGTGTACAAGCATTCTTTTGTTAAAATACTGAGACAAACTCACAAGGCTATTTTTGCACAAAGTAAGCTGTTATGTTAAAATAAAATAAGCATTCTTTGATTTGGGGGGAATATTTGCACTGCAAAAAATCGTGAGAATAGCATTTAGAATGTAAGCTTTTTATTTTGAAAAGCATGTTATTTTTTTCTGAGTTGCCTCAAACTATACAGGCCTATTAAATTAACCAATCGCTGACTTTTGTGGAGTATTTTCAGGAAATGTTTATGACTGTCAAACATGAGAGACAGTCACTGCTGGGAAATGTTTTCCTGAAATATTGCTGAATAAAGACTCCCCCTCCCTCATTCATTCATTCATGTTTACCCATTGATCACACACGTACACACTCTCATCATCTTAACTCAGTAGCCAATGGTCCTTCGTGTGACATTGGCTGATCCAATTTAGGGATCTCTACGTCTAGAGTTAGCTTGTTTTGACCAGCCTGTAGGCACCATGGGAGGCCAGGAGCTTAAGCCCAATGGTAAGCAGCGGGGGTATAAAACACAGCGCTCAGCTCAGAGCTGAACAACTTCAGAGGCTTACCAGTGTTTGGATCTATAGCTCAGGGAGCCACTGCGACTGCACTGTTTCAGTAGCGAGCAGCGTTGAACTCCTCTTCTGCAAACATGGTTCTGGAGGATTCTGACGTGGAAATGATTGTTGCTGAGATGGAAGTCAGCGTGAGTCGACTTAGACTGAAATGTTTGGGCTGAGTGGTTTCTAGTGGATTCTGCTGGATTATGTTGCCTGCTGTCGGAGAATTGGACGAAGAATAGATTTTATGTTTTAGTCTCGTGGCTTATCAGAGGAATGAGCTAGAATTGAATAAATGGATATTTATAATAGTTTGGTTGATACTTGGGTTGGAGCTTCATTAGACGAGGCAAAAACGAAAAATTTTGTAAATGCATTAATTGCAAACCAAAGTGCAAGACTGAATATCATTTGTGGGTAATTGTAATGGTCGTGAGGGTAAATGTATCCAGGTTTGACGTATCAATGCTTTGCTAGACTGCTGTTTTGAGGTGCAACTATTTTTTTATCTTCTCTTATTTTCTCACCTTTTTGAACTTCACAGCTCTTTATAACTTTTTATCATTTTATTTAAAAGTGCCTAAAGCGTCTTTTTGAGCTTGAAGCTGATGTGTTTACTTAAAGTTGTTTTTATCCAAAACTCTGTGCTAAATTTGCTCTTTTTTGCACCTGCAGGAGCATGAGGTGGAGACTCCTTATGGAAGAATCCACTGTACAATGAAGGGGGTTCCCAAGACAGACAGACCGGCCATCCTCACCTTCCATGACATCGGACTGAACCGTAAGTCTGGCTCCTTATTCAACTCTGCGTGGGTGAAACATCTGTCACTGTGCCTAAAGCCTTGGGTGTTATTGCTTCACATTGGATCAGATCAACAAAATTAATTTTCTTAAGTCAATTACATTAGCGTGTGGACAGACTTTATTCTTGCAAGATGATGAGGCACAATACCTGCATTCTACAACCATGCTACAGTTAATCTACAGTTTCTTAAAGTTAATTCTAATTCTGTGTCACTTATCCACCTCCACCTCTTTTTTCCAGACAAAACCTGCTGGAACACACTCTTCGAACACGAGGACATGTCAGAGATCATGCAGCACTTTGCTGTGTGTCATGTTGATGCCCCAGGGCAGCATGAGGGAGCTAACACCTTTTCCACTGGGTGAGCCAGACACACAAACACACAAACAGGTCCTTAAAGTGTGTCAGGCAGTCTCTGATCTTTGACTTGACAGGTGGGTCAGTGCGGATGTACTTTCGGCAGCCTAATTTGACAAGAGTTGTTGTTAAGAAAGGCGTTTATCTCGTTCAGCCTAATCTCAGCTTTGATGGTGGGACTTTGTCTCATGGTAACGGTACCTGAACTGAACATAATAAGGAAACAGTTAACACAGGTGGCTATCAGAGTGTGATATCAACAAGAAGGGGCAATAAAACCAGTTATTAGATAGTGCTTATTATTAATAAATTGTTAACTAAAAGGTTTAACAGGAAGTTCTTTGTTTTCCAGATATGAGTACCCCTCTATGGACCAAGTCTCTGAGACCCTCCCTCTGGTGTTGAAGCACTTTGGGTAAATTGAGCTGCAGTTTTTCACACCCACCATTCACGCTCAAATTCTAGACTTTTTCTAACCTGTTGTTCTAACAGTTTCCATGTATGTTTGGCTGCAGGCTGAAGAGTGTCATTGGAATGGGTATTGGAGCCGGTGCCTACATACTGACCAGATTCGCTGTAAGTTCCCCGCTCTCAGTCAGGCTTAATAATTATGAGTTTTAATCATTTTAGGATTAGCAGAGCCAGCTAATGTGTTTCTTCTTTTTGCTGCTTTTGGCAATATAACGCAGCTTATTGCTTGAGCCTGCTGAGCCATAAATGCCTCAGGAATGTTCCAGAGCAGCTCAACACTAACACTGTGCACAGTGGGAAGTCTCACTATGTTGATACACGGCTGACAGAGATACAGCTATTCAGTCCTTGCTCTCCAACCAAATAAAGTTTGAATCATCGAACAAGATATATTTCCTATTTCAGATGTATTGGGGTCACCTTATTTTAAAGCACACACCATTAACTAGTAGCTTATTTATATTCATAGCCTGTTGGCTCTTTACTAGTTTTTTACATTATAGTGCACAAATTAATGCCTTGTTCTCCATGAACATATTCTACAACTACAAGGCCATCAAAGAATTCCCCCAGTTACCTCCAATTTACCGCCTCCAGG
>JAQFJA010000008.1:11558426-11572587 GCA_029874485.1 Naso brachycentron
CGCCTCCAGGTAGTAAGTAAGTTATTGTACATGAATTATGATTATAATAATCCTAGTACTTAAATGATCATGCCAGTGTTACTACATATCATTGTTCTTTGTCACTGTCAGCCACATAGATTACGTCAACCCCACCCACTTTTCGCAGAATAGTTTTATTTATGAGATATTGTGATTGTCTACATTTTGTAAGTAACACAACTAAAGCAGCAATGACAAAGGGTTACAGACAGGTAACACAGTATGCCACAAAATTACGATGAAGTCAATTTTAGTTATAAATTCATTGAAAAAGACATTATAAAATGCTAAACCAAAACCAAAACAAGCTGAAATGAGATGGGTTGCTGAATGATTACAGGTTGTACCACGTGGCCGCATCATTGCAAGTGTTGCTGGTTTGATTGCAGCTAATGACCTTTATTGCTCATCATAAGCCTTTATCTCTCCCCATCTGTCTTCATCAAATCAACACAAAAATAAACAACCCTAACAATTACTTTTGAATACCGACGGAACTCATGAAGCCAGTTTTTGTACATATATTCAGCTAATTACAACATCACAAGTTAATTAATTCACAAATTCCATGTTGTGTTTTTTAGCTGGACTACCCGAACATGGTTGAGGGACTGCTGCTCATCAACATTAACCCATGCGCTGAGGGATGGATGGACTGGGCTGCACATAAGGTGACACACACATTAACAGCATCACTGTATATAAACACATAGAGTACCTTTTAAATAACGATTTTAAATGTCACTAGATGCTAACTGTTAATTATTTTACACTGACAGAGCCAACTAAAAGATAAAGCTAAATGTAATTTTTGTATCTGATTCCAGATCAGCAACTGGACTCATGCCATGCCTGATGTTATCATTGGCCACCTCTTTGGAAAGGTAAAGATGGTGTTAGGTATAAACAGAAATCTCACTGCACTGATACAGGGAAGTGTGTTGCTAACAGATTTTGTGCTTGACTTCGACAGGAAGAGATCCACCACAACCAGGACATGGTTGGAACATACCGCCACCATATTCTAAACAGCATGAATCAGTTCAACCTGCATCTTTTTGTCAAGTCCTATGAGAGGTAAAGAAAACATTAAAAAGTCAGTCGACATGCCTCACTGAGGGTGAGGGATAGGAAAATACCAGGTGCAACCTAAGCCGCAAAAATGAGCAAAAATAGTTCACATTTTCTTTCTAATAAATGTTTCTCTTTGCAGCCGGAGGGATCTGGAGATTGAGAGGCCAGTTCCTGGAAGCAACAACAGAACCCTCAAGTAAATTTTCATCTAGGATCATTAACAACTAGCATCACTAACCACAATATTATGTTGAGGAAAATATTGCTGATTTGTAATTGAATGTGTTTCCCTTTGCCAGGTGCCCTTCTCTGCTGGTGGTTGGTGACAACTCTCCTGCTGTGGAGGCTGTGGTGAGTTGATGCCTAATTCCTCTCACAGCCATTAAAAGCGAGGCTCTAATGCTAATGATTGGACTTCCCACCGCCGATAATGCACCTAACTTGTGCTGGAAGTGTTTTCCATTCACTTCAGCCCCCCATTTAAGACAAAGAGATGTACAAGATTATAATGCTTAAAGAACAGAAATCAAGAGATGTTACTGCTTTAAGCTCAGGGAGGTCAAACAGCAACTGATTTGTGACATTTATTTGCAAAATCTAGGAAAACATAAGTGATACAGTAACTTTGATTGCTAATCAAATGAGACACTTTACTGAATAGTTTTCTTTGTACCAACAGGTTGAGTGCAACACCAAGCTGGACCCAACAAAGGCCACCCTTCTCAAGGTAAAGGCCTGTTTCTCTCTCATACTCTTTCAGATTCTAATAGCCTGGATGGAAATACACCACTGATAAGTTTCCACTGGCTCAGCATTTACCTGGTGACATATTAACCAGGGGTTAGTACAGCTGAGTGCGTCCTCAGAGGCAACGTGCGTATGCATGTCTCCTCTGAGGACGCAATCTGCCGCAGTTGACCTACTTGCGTTGGCCGACGGCAACCTTTTACAACACACAACTGAAACCAAATGGCTGTTAGAGCTCAAATGGGCACCATTTATTGGGGTTAACTGTCGAGGGTGTAGAAGAACACTGATTGAAGCAGGGACAAGGTGTTTGGCGTCTTCAAATGGGACACGTGGAGAGTAATGGGAGTAATGGTGTGTGTCCACTGCTGCGCGAATGTACAAGCGCTATACATGCTAAATGCTAATGGCCTCTTTTGTGTTTTCCCTCCTCTCTCTCCAGATGGCCGACTGTGGAGGCATGCCCCAGGTTGACCAGGTGTGTATGTCTGTGTTCGTGTAACAGAGACACAAAAAAAGTTTTGCGAGACACCATTAGTGTTGTAGAGCAGGCTGTGCAGGGCTGGATAATCGACACAGAGGGTCAGGTGGACCAGTGGATGGCATAAGACGGTTACGCTTAAGAGCATTAGCAAGTGGCAGACATGAACTACAGTTGTAATCCTCCACCCTGTGCAGCACCTGCTCATAGCAGCTGTCATATCTTAGAACCAGAGCAGTGAGCTGCTGGATAAGAGACTGAGCCTGTAATGTTATGTAATCAAGGGAAATAATAATGACAAGAGGACTAATTATTGCATTTTCTGTCTCTGCAGCCTGGCAAACTAACAGAAGCTTTCAAGTACTTCATTCAGGGGATGGGATACAGTAAGTATTTAAGACATGCAGTATTTTTTACTTTGGTGACATGCACTTGTCACCAGAAAGGAAAGTTGAGGTTTAAGTTGCCACAAACAGTATACATTTTATCCAACACCTTGCATAAGATGAGTTTTCTGCCACCTTGTGGTGAGATGGAGACCTTCTGCCTTACAGTTCACACTACCCTCTCTTCAACTCTTTTGGTGTAGTTTAATAAATAACTTTTGTACTCACTGGGTTAAAATTTGAACTCCGTCTAAGGTCAAGTCCAGATGTTGATTGCACTGCAGAGTGTGCAGAGTACAGCAGAGAAAGTTAGAAAGTACCACTTTGTACCACTTGCATTCAGAATTTACCATAACAATAAGCATATAGTTGTATTATAATTAAAATTCACTTGTTAACTATCAAAAAAACATGCCCACTGTTCAGGAAAAAGTGTGTGTCACAGTTATGCTGTTAATTATTAAACACTGGATTATCATTGCTGACTGAGAAACAGCATTTTGACATTGTAATTGGTTTAGATCGAACTGATTGTGGCTATTTATGTATTTTGGGAAGGTTTAACCTTTAAACGTTTACTTTTTGGGCCTTTTTAGTATACGCAAATGGAAAAAAACGATTGTTATTATTATATTATGACAGGAAACTGAAAGGCCAAAATGCATGTATAAGTTAGTGGAATTGTTAGTAGATATCCTAATCGCTCGAACAACGTATAGCATGTCCAAAAAGACAAACGTTTAAATATTGAAATTAACAACAAATTTCAAGTTTAAAATTCATCTTTCTGAGGTTGTGCTTAGCCACTTTGAAGTATCTTCAGCAGAGCAACAAGTAACAATAAATCTCAGATGTATGCAGTGGAGTAAAAAGTGAAAAAAGTTTTTCTTCAATGTTGTGGAGTAGAATAATGGAGTAATAAAGTTAGATACTCAGTCAAAGTAGAAAAACCTTAGAATCCAGTCACAATAGTGCGTTTACTTAATCATCCTCCCCCTCCATCCTCAGTGCCCTCGGCCAGCATGACCCGCCTGGTCCGCTCCCGCACCGCCTCTGGCTCCAGCGTCACCTCCTTTGAAGGCAACCGCTCTCGCGCCCACACCAGCGAGGGCAACCGCTCCCGCTCGCACACCAATGAGGGCAGGAGCAGCCACAGCCACACGGCGGACACCCAGCGCGGTCGCTCCCACACCGATGGCTCCATGGACGGCAGCAGCGGCGTGGACAAAGCCGTGCCCAAGTCCACCGAAGTGTCCTGCTAAGTGAACCTCCGCCCTCCAGACACCAAAACCTCTCAAAGGTCCCTTCGGTTTGTGCTGCGCTGCCTCTGACTGACTCACAGACACACACATTCCCATGCACACACACGCCGATGTGGAGAGGGAAGCTGAGATAGCATGGACGAAATTGTAAAAACGCACAATGGACACTCATCTGCAGACTGCTCAGTGCAGCTGAGATGCCCCAATTTCAAAATAGGATGTCTTTGGAGTGAGAGATCAGGGTCATCTGCACGCCCGTTTTGCCATTCTGAGCCCATTGGTCCGTTGAGTGCGTCGTCAGGGGCAACGCAGCATCCTGGGAAGCAGAGAATGTCGGAGAAAGCTGTGGCAATGAGTACACCAGCTTGTACATGTATCTCTCGTAATCTCTCATACTTATAAAAAAAAGTTTTAATTTCCGTTTTTGCATTCCCTCGCTTTGTTCGTATCCAGTTTGACCATATTGACAGCTTTCTCAAATACACCTGACTGTAAATGACTGTTTTTCTGTTCTCACTGTAATTGTTGGATCATTTTTTTCTTTATTTTCCATGTTTGACATAATGTCATTGTACGTAGGAGCAGATTGGTAGATGTGGAGAAGAACGGGGAGGCACTTGGTTAAACAAAAATGGCAGTTTGCCTCACAAATTGCTAAGCAACCTTAAAAATTAAGGGACCAACTTCAGGTATATCATGTATATACAGCAAATAGTATTGTTTCATCTTGCCAATTTCTGTAATCCTTGAGTTTGTCGAAACATTCTGTTATTTGAACAATTACCCATCCGTCCACGGGTGAACTTAAAAGTTTCAGGAATCAAATGATCATTTTTAATACATTCCAATAAGACTGTTTGCTTTGTCAGTAATTCTGAAACATAAATTCAAAAGCTTTTACATCATATGCTTTATTAATGAATCATAGCTTGAGACAAAAAAAGTCTTTTTTCTTCTTTTTTATGATGATCTCTATGCAATCATGTACAATGGAACAAAGATGTGCCATGGCGTTCACTTTTTAGACGTGATGCTCCTATGTGGTTGTGGATTTTTGGGTGAGTGAAGTGATAGGTCCACATGTTAACATGAGGATTAGCCATAGGACTTACCTGATACCTTTTCCTCCCACGTTTCACTTGCACTACAGCAACATTCTGCTTTGTAGAATACATACACAGCTTTGTAAAGACGCAATGCAAAACCGTCTAATGCTGTAGAAAAGCATTAAAATGGCATAACAGTTTGTATTTATTAAAAAAATGACAATAAAAACCATGTAACTGATCTTCCCTGATCCTGTCGTCATTGCATACATATTTAAACATTTGGTCCTAAAATAAGGCTTTGTCTTTGGCATCTTTGCTCATTTCTGCCTTTTATTATAACAGGCTCCTGTATAAAGGAAAATATATACAGTTAAGTCCTGCTAAGCTGACTTGCAACTGTTCTTGAAAGCATCTCAAAAACATCACAAGTTATTACATATGCAAAAAGCTACATAAATAAATTAAGCCCTTAATATTTCACACACACTCTCTGGACGAATATTTTTCTGTTTGCAAAGCAGCTCCTCAAATATTCTTTAAAGGCACGTCATGTGTTATGAATCCATTCTGGAGACACATATACATTTCATATTCACAGATTTTTCCAATAGGAAAAAAGACCATAAGAAAATCCCTTGTACATAATAATACACATCGCAAATACAAAATGTTGCATAAGAAAAAGAAGTCAGAGGAGAGGCAGGATGCCCCCACAGGCTGAGAGTGTGAATAACATCTGTCAGTTCATGACTTCTGGGTAACCATAGTAACTCTCCAGCTCAGAGAAGATGTCGTTGGGGTTTTTGCAGCTCAGGTTGCAGAAGCAGGCCTGGACCCACAGCATCTTCCAGGTGAATCCCGTCCCGTTCGGACACTCGAACTCCACGTCGATGGTTTTGGATTTGTATGGGATGCAGCAGCGCTCGTCTGTGCAGACGCCGCAGTACTTGGGCCTGTACAGTTTCTTGCTGGTGCAGCCAGAGATGGTGAGGTTTGAGGGTAGCTCTTCCCTGTAGATGTTCAGACATTTCTTTCCTGGCTGATGGAGGAAGGACATAAAGACATTACGTCTGGGAACCTTTTTAACGTTGAGTTTTTAGAATTTAACTGCTTAAGATGTAAAACAGAATTGCTACCATACCTTGATGTGTTTGGTAATGTCGACCTCGCAGGGTCGCAGGTTGCAGAGGCGAGACTCTTTGACCAGCTCACACTGCTCATTGGCGTTGGAGATCCTCAGGGACAGACCGCGGCCGCAGGTCTTTGAGCAGGGGCTCCATGAGGTAGTCTGGGTAATGCAGTTCTTGTGCCAGCTCCTGGTCTCAGCTGGGGGGGCTGGATCATAGAGAGGTGAGGTAAAGAGATCAAGTCTGCAAACTGTTTTAAACATCAAATTTCACTTTTGATACACACTGATAGATCTTTGTTCTTCTAAAATCTTGAAGAGTCATTTCAGCTTTAGGAAATTTTACAAAATAAAGAACAAATGCATAGAATGTCAAAGGATAAATATCTCTACATACTGATTTAAATGCATATTTTGTCATTTTTGCCACTAGAAGTCTCACCAGAAAGAAGTTGAGATGTGCATCTGTCAGTATCTCACGATTCAATTCAAAATCAGTTC
The DNA here is from genome assembly GCA_029874485.1 of Naso brachycentron. NCBI lineage: Eukaryota > Metazoa > Chordata > Actinopteri > Acanthuriformes > Acanthuridae > Naso > Naso brachycentron. The sequence continues at coordinate 11,565,074 of JAQFJA010000008.1, forward strand.
TTCATTCAAAATTATTTCAGGCTCAAAATCGATTCCTGATTCAGTATATAGGAGAAGACAGTGACAGACAGTGGCAAATTATAGCATGAAAGCTAAGTAGATTGTATATAAAATAGTGGATTTTTTTTTTTTTTTACATATTAAACCTGTAAAATGTAAACACACAAAAAATAACCTTATACAAAATGTAACATCTATTTATGCTAATATGCCAATAATCGTCAAAGTTATTCTTAGGATTTGTGAATCAATTCTGAATCTTAGAAAATGAGAATCTAGATCCCTCTGTGAATTGATTTTTTCAACATCCCTAATAAAATTTCATCACTTCCACCGTTAAACAGCCACCTTTGCAGATGAAAATCTATCGAAATGTTTACTGACAAGGTAATGAATTCAAGTTATTTAACTTACACTTAGTCACGTTTGGCAACTTCCTTCCTCAATCGCTGACTTTACCACCAAATTTAGTGACAATTGAGAAAATAAAATGCCATTACCTTGCATAAATTACATGTTTCTATGAGCTTGAACATTGTTGGAAACATCTGGGATATTGTATCTCTACAATTTAATAAAATATATAAAGAAGATATAGTCTGTTGACTTTCACTGAGAAAATGTTACTGAAAGTTTAAATCTAAAACAAAGAAAAGTCAAAAGCCCTGAAAACAAATGGATTATTTGGACACACTGTCTTATTTTCCAGCCAGGTGCAGGATAGCACATTCAGTAAAGGCAAGAAACTTTATCCTGACTAAAAAGAAGTTTTGTTAATTAACAAGCTGGCTTTGAGAGCTGTAATCCAAACCTGCTGGATCAAAGTTCTGTCTAACATATTTGTCTTCAGTGGTTTAACATGTTTATTGAGGGCGAGTTCCTACATTTGTCCTACTTTTGCAATATTTACCAAGAGAAGCAGAGGAACACTGCATCCCCTTCCACTGCCCCTGGTTTTAATCTAAATCTTCAGGATGTGTTTGCCAAGTAATCTGGGTCTGATTAGTATTCTTATGCAACACAAAGAGATCTTGGTTCACATTAGTCCCTCTGCAGCACTGCTGCACCGAATGACTGGAAACTGGACACGACCCAAAAACAGTGTGAGGGCTTCAGCAGAGAGGGATTGGCCTCGCCCTGAACACACACGCAGAAACACACACACACCCCAACTTCATGATCCTTGTGGACTACAGACTGTACTCACAACTGCAGACCTTTGACTGCCAATTTCAAGCACATCTGCAGCTACGTTACCTGTCAAATGCAATAAATCATCCACTACTAACAATAGACAGGTGTGAATTTTTCATTCTTTGTTCCTTTTATACTCCTCTTTGGGTAACCTGTAAACTAGCACTAATGGCACCAGTTAATTACCAGAAACAGGAAAAAGACCACATGAACTTAGCAGGCCATAAAGGAGTTTTACTCACTTTCCATTCAACCTCTTCCACCCTGTTTTTTTAATGTACAATATTATTTATTCAACTATGCATATGGAGTTGTCCAGAGAGAGAAAATGAGCTACATCCCTGCAAATCACAGGAGTCTTTTAAAGTGCGTTCCAAACCTAAAAATAGGTTTACATGACCATGCTTATAAAGTAGTGACATTGTGTCAGAATGAATGACTGAAGAGTGCCTTCAAGCCCAGTAATCACAAAAAGCAACCTTTAGTTCAGTTCATTCTCTGAAAATACTGGAAGCGTTCCCTTTGATTTAGTTCTCCTTGATGTTTTCAGACTTTACAGTGATCTGTGTTATATTCAGTGAACTGGAAGGTGATTTGGCAGTGCTATTGGGAATGGAAAAATGTCTGCAGGATTAAGCCAAGGATTAAGTCCAACGTACTAGCCTCTTCTGGTGCATATATACTGTATATTAGAGGCGACCTACCCTCGACTGCGTGCCGTGGCGCCGTCTTGCGCCCTCTTTTGGGCTCATCACAGATCCACTGCTCACAGCACTGTCCCCGGACTTTGACCCGCCGTGGGGTTTGGCACCACACCCGTGGAGGCTGGGACTCTGTACACAGCGACACACAGCCAATGGCACCATTCACGCACACACACTGGTATTTACAGCTCGGCTTGAAGCTCTGCCCGTTGCGGTAGATCACACCATCGTACTCGCAGCCTGTTCCCACCATATCTGGCAGAGAGGGACGACAAGCAGCCACATATTATAGAGACGTGCAAGTTGGAGTGCAAGCAAGTGGAAGCTCTGTTCATGTCTTTGTATTTATAACCCAAATAGTTATGAATTGAAATATTCATAACATAACATTCTGTGCAGTTTAATGCTTTCTGATACAGGCTGATGTCACACATTAATAATCAAACCAGTTAATTAAAATGAGCTACTGCACAGCTATCAGTGTCAGATAGGCCTTTTTTCGCGACATTGTGAGGGGAGTGAATAGAAACCCGCATATATGTGAGCGTGAGCAGCAACTGTCACAATGACAAGGATGCTGGGAATTGTAAAATGTAAAATACACATTAACAAAAACAAAACAGATCTCTTAAATTACAGCTTCAAACATATTGTATTATGATCACATTATCACAGCTTGAACCACAAACTTTGCTTCCTTCATTTCGTAACTATTTTGTAATGCACATTCAAACTTCTGTGTTGTATGGTGAAAAATGAAACATATGGGGCATCTACAATATATTTTGGTCAAAATTACGGGCTAAGTTAAAGGCTTAGTAAAAATATTAATATTATGTTAATATTTTTGCATGTCCTGGATTTGGATATATTTTTAATGTGTAACATATGTCATTTAGACTTTTGTCAGCATGTCACTGTGTGTGTTATGTAACATAATCCATCACATTTTGGGACATGCAACAGCCATTAATGTGTCTGCCTCATGAAACTACAAACTATGAGTGGTGAGCAGCGGATACTGCTGTCATGTAGTATCAAGCAGGCAACATTAAAAAGCATCATCATTCTGGTCACCTGCGTGTTGTTACCACGACAACTGGTAGTGATGTAGTAACAAAACACCTGCTCTACTCAAATCCAGCTTGGTCCTCTGCTGTTTATCTTGCGGTGTGAACTTAAGATAACATGTTAGTAAAAAAACAAAAATGCTTCCTGCTGTGTGAAACTTGTTTGTTTTGTCGGATTTGCTGAGTGACACTTACATGCACACACTCCTTTTTCGTACCTAGGCTTGTCCGAGCTGTAGTCACAGTACAGTCCCTTGTGGTAATCGCATGTATCTGCTTCGTTGCACACCTCGCCCACCTGACGGGCGCAGGCCTTGCAGCAGTCGCAGCCGTCCATGAGGAGGCTCACACCCGGTGGACAGGTCGGCGAGGCCTCGGGACACTCGCAGGGCCATTTGCAGTACTGGGTCCGGTTGTACAAGTCCACAGCAGGGGATGTGGAAGCTGTGAAAGGCGGCATAGCAGTGGAATTCTGGGAGTAGGCCTGGAGAGAGGAAAGTGGACAATTAAGTCTTTAAGACAGGCTCAATAACAACTTGCTTAAAAACAGATGCAGTGTGTGTGCAGCTTGTGTGTAAAATAAAGAAACTTTGTTCACAGTATAACCAATTTATTCATCTCTGTGCCATTATAATTTGGTCACACAAAGTCATAAGCTTTTTTGTGTTTGTGCAAAATGCCATCGTTCATGCCACGAAACTTATTTGACTCCCTGCGGTGAGGTAATATTCTTAATTTCCTTAATCCTGAATTCTTTCACATCCTGCCTTCTTTGCTCTCTGAAAGTTGCTGATCCAAACACTTTTGCCTCACTGCCCTCATGGCTGAAACACATAGCAGCCTGTCAACATCTGATCCTTCTGTGTGATAAATCAAATAAGACGATAAAAATTAATCAAACACCCAGTGGAGATAATCTCAGCAAACAATGACATGATTTAGTCGGTGCTCAACACTAGTAGTTTTTCAGCATCATATTTTAAAGTTGCAAAAATCCTGCCAATGAAACTTAATCAACATCTCTGAGTGTTTTGACTCTCACAAGCCATTCGGTGAAGCCATCATCACACAGTAAAGAGCTCTGCAGCTCTTAAAAGCAGATGTTCTCTGAAACAGGCCACTGGAGCCACATTAACAGGCGAGCGCCTGGAGGTTTAGTGCTGGACGGTGGATGCATGAGTCTCAGCAGAGGAAGCTCTTTGACAACAAATATCACCTTTTTAGAGGCCAAATTTAATTTGGCTTGTTTTGAGAACACGGCGTGCTCGAGAAAACACCAGAAGACTGTTTCTGGATCATCATCCATTGAGCAAGATACTGATAAAACAATTAGAGTTACTTCATGTTTTTTGTTGCAGGAAAATTCAGAATACATAATTTTTTATTCACCACCCGAGAAATAATAATAAAATTATTAAAGATCTTTATTGTTTTGACACAGTGCAGCTGTTGCAGTCACCTTGTCCAACATAATTGCCACTCTGTGGACTAATCTAGACATCTAGTCCTGATCAGAGGCAAACGATGCATTAGACGTCTATTATTGTCTGTATGCTCATAAATCATAATATCATCCATGTGCTTGAAACAGCAGAGCGCTGCACTTGCATGAGGAGTTCCTGATCCATGCACGACACACATACACATGCATACACACACATACATGCATGCACACTTAATCCACAATTAATTGTGAGGAAACATGCTTAATCATCTTAAGCAAGCCGCACTCTGTGTCATATCCCTGAGCTTGTTCTCTGCACTTCAGTGGAATTATGGTCATATTAATGACTGCTGTGCAGAGTGTTGAGAGCTAATGCAGACAAATGAGTTCAAATCGCGGCGGTGCCACTAAGCCGTTCCTCAGAAGAGCTCATTTAGCCTGCAGCTATCAGGCTAATTTACAGAGAAAAGGGAAAAACAAACACAGCTTAAAGAAAACACAAAAAGCTGCCGATCCTCCCAACAAAGAAAAGTGGGCAGAGAGAGAGGGGGTCTCATAAGTGAGTTATGAAAACATGGCTTAAGCCTTATACAGTTATCAGCCTGAAATCATTTATCTTTGCTGACTAAGTTAAGCATGATTGATTTTAAAAGTATTCTGACATTGTCAGAAAAAACCCTAATGAGTTAGAGAAACAGAAAAATTAAGATAACTTAAGCCAAACTACAAGAAAGAAACTTGCTCAAACAATTTGATCTCAAAATATTCTTCATAATTTAGATTTTACGAGTTTAGACTTTGATTTTGTGGCAGTATAATCATCTATGTATGTTTTCCACTGTGACCTCACACAGGTGTCAGTTTTTGATGGCCAGTTAATGAAAATTCTGTTTTCCTGTCTTGAGAAGTGACAAGGACTGATGACCCTCCTTCCTCCCCCTGCTGGTTTGATCTTTGTGCCCCTGTCAGAGTCTGACTTCGTCAGGTGACCTCTGATCTGTGCACAGGCATGGACAAACCCTTCCTCAGGAAAGTGGGACAGCATTTGATTGGGAACTTCTTTTCCAAAAATGCCAAAGGGGCGACTGACAAATAACACCCCGTTTCATAAAGTGTAGGACCTAAATTCAATTCAACAACTAATCACAGGAACTTTTCTGTGATACATTTTCAGATATTTTGATATTAATTACTTTTCAGTCGCTACATGCTTTTAAAACTCATTGTTTTCTCATTAACTTAATAATTTCCAAAAGCTGATTTAGAAAGTGGATTAAAAAAAAAAGAAGTGTGGAAAAAATAAACATTAATGAAGCTAATAAGAGAAGCTGTTTCCTCTTAAACCACAAGGTGGCACTAAAATATAATGAACGGTGGTGAATGCAGCTGTGGTGATGCAGCTGCCAACATCTCGCACTGAAAGTTTCACCTCGAGATGGATGATGACTGAAAATGTACTTTTTTTTTTCACAGATGCCGGAGACATTTAGAGGTAACAATGACATTCAGGCGAGGCAACCTTTTGGCCCTTGCCCAGTCAAGACATTTTTAACATCAGTCAGCAGTGACTTGACTTAGGGGCCACAACTCCAGATAACCTTATTGAGTAACAATGGAAACCTTATCATAGCTGGAAGGATGTGCATTCAGGAGGATGATAACCTGTGCTAAGACAGGGCAAAAACACTTCTAAAAACAAGTTCATTATACGGTCATGGTTAAATACTGAGTATCTGTTCCTGAACCCGAATTGCCAATATGTCATTGCATTCATCTGTGTTAGCCTACCCAGAAATGGTTACCACGAACACACCAGCTTCCTATGAGCTAAATAAACTATAGGTCAAGTCAATATAGCAAGAGTTGGAAAATTTAAAACAAAAATGTTAAGAGTAGCCCAAACTAACACACTGTGAGTCCATTTAGGAAGTTTAAAGTCACTTTTTATGGTGTAATCAGGAACACTTCCGCCATAAAATGGATAATACGAATGCACTTTTTTCTTTTCATAATAATCTAGTCGTTTCTTCATCCCACCTGTTGAATCCCGGCTGCTGTTAGAATCAACACCAGGAGCCAACTCATCACTGGTGCGGAGCTGCAAATGCATTGAATCCAGAATGAGTCCCGGTTTAAACGCTCCACACGCCGCGCTCCGCAGGTGTGCTACATCCTCGTCCCGCCGCTGTCATCTCCGCGCTCCTCCGCCTCTGACTCCGGACTTGGACTGTCAGCCTGTTAAAGAGTCCGGGCTGACGTAAGGTCTAAAGGACGAGCCCCGCATTCTTCTCTCCTTCCCCTCCGCTCCGCTTTAACCCGATCCTCCTCCTCAGAGCGCTGGCAGCCCCGGTGGTTAGGGCGTGTCTGCAGAGCCAGAGGTCCCGCTGACACTCGAGTCACTGGCTTCATTTTAGATTAAAAGAATGTCACACGTGCACATATGCATTAAGAAAAATATCAATGTGATGACAAAATTAAGTCTTTTTGTCTGAGCAAATACAACCTACTTAGAAAAATCAAACCAAAGCTAAAATGGGCGTCATTCAAACAACAAAAACAAATATTTTCTTTGAGTGTGAAATTCCCACTTCTGTCTGGTTACAGCGACCACGTGGTGGAGTGCAGCCTACATTTACTGAAGCACTGTACTAATTTGAAGTACTTGTAAATTACTTTACATGGGTATATTTCCGTTGTCTTCTATTTTACACTAACACATGCACTGCAACGCAGAGGTGCATGTTTGTATGTGTTGATGCACTAAAAAAACAAAGGTCATTTTTTTCCCAGTCTTATGAGTATTTTGATACTTTAAAGTACTGCTGATGACTTAAGCAAAAATATCTTATTACTGTGGATAGGCCTAATACTTACATACCTGCACTAGTACTTTCACTGCAGGGTTTACTTTAAAGGGATAGTTCAACCAAAAACGAAAATTCAGTCATTATCTACTCACACTCATACAGATGGAGGGGTGGGTGAAGTTTTTTAGTTTACAAAACACTGTTGGTGTTTCAGAGCAAAAAAGGTTTGCAGTTATCTCCCAAACAATTGAAGCAAATGGTGATCAGGATTCAAACATAAATAAAACAAATGATC
>JAQFJA010000008.1:11596919-11609301 GCA_029874485.1 Naso brachycentron
GCAGGACTGTAAAGAAATATTGATAAGAGGAGCTTCCAGTCTTAAATTTTGGTCTTTAGGATGAAGAGTAGGCCTAAATAAACTTTTAGAAAATGAAAAGTTCGCAGATAAATTGACATCAGCAGCTGAATGTGGTTTGTTGTGTATTCAGGTACAATTATACAGTAACCTCCAAACCTGAATCAGTGGTCATGATCTAGTAGTCTGCCATTTCGATGTGTCATCTTGCATAGGGGCATGTCGGTAATTTTAGTCATGTCAAGCTGCATTTTTTTGAATAATCCAGGGTTAAAAGCTTCAGTAGCTACGAGGGGCAGATGTTTTGAGATTTCCTAAATACAAATTTCCTTGCGAACATCTGGCCAAACTGCTGGTATTTGTCAAACTTCTTCTGTTATGCCATGAATATTCTTGCCACTTTGTCAGCCTCCCTAATTTTACGTTTCACTGACTGAACAACCTTTATTTGATCTAATTTAAGATGATAAATAACAGCAGAGGAGAAGAAGGAGGCCTTTAAGAAAAACATGCAAACATTAACCAGCACTACAGAATTATTAGTGCAGGAAAACCTAAAACCAAATTCCTCTTTAATATTTTCATATTTATGCTTGAGCAACTTCCTCTTCTGTATTTTAGGGGCTTAACCTAAAAATTTTCTAACCACCAATGAATGCAGACTAAATATGAAAACATATATGTGGATCTAAACAGAGAGAGCAGCATGTCCATATAGCTCTCTGCTACTTGCTGGTGCATGTGAGTCAGACGGTAAAGCGTGATAAATAGTTCAGAGAATGTGAGCAAGCATAGCAGTCAGTTAGTCAGTGAAGAGCAAAGGTCAAGTTAACCTCATGTTCGGCCTTATTGTTTAAATAAGGGAGGTCTCTTGATAAAACTGTGGTTTCCATGTCCTGACAAGTGGTTGCAAGATGAACCTGTGAGTGTCCGAAGAAAATTAACTGAGCGGAGAAAGAAACTACACAAAAATATGCAAATTAAATTGTTTTTGTGTGTGTGTGTGTGTGGGAGAGTGTGTAAAATACTGTACAGCTTCATCTCTTCAGGCCTTTGTTAATGTTCACATTACCTAAAAAGGGAAAATCGCTCGGCTCACGTCTCATAGACAAACACCTTGTAACCATAGGTGTCAGAAGCAAAAATGCATGAGAGCCACGAGTTTAAACACCATGTGATATTTTAATCATCACCATTACCGTCAGTGGATGTGAAACTTAATTGCTGTGGTATTCACTTGCCTGAGAAAGTTTCTGCAAAAAAAATAAATAAATACATTTTGTCAAAGAACAGTCGCAGAAAGATGTTGTACATCCCCAAAGGTGGAAACTCTTCCAATCTAATTTGTTAGTTTTCATTAAATAAAAAGCTGACTGGGTGTGACGACTTAACACAAGATCAGCACTTTCTTCTCAGTTAGAAACAGGATCAAATACTCGTGTTTCCTGGTTTTAAGGTCTCATAAAATACCTGCAAGTAACCAGTTGGGCGAGAAGTCAAACAACGTGTGTGTGTTGAATGGAACAATCAGTGAAGCAGACACACACATCTGGTCGCCGACTGCTGCACCATGCAGAGACAGCGGGCCAGTCAGCATTACTCACGCCACACATCAGGCTGAGTCTTCAGACCATGAGGAAGAGAAAAAGACTAAAGACGAAACCAGAGGAAAGAAAAATTGTTGTTTATTAATGACTAAAGACTGTAAATAAAGCTGGGGTAGGCAGTTTATTCTTGGTATCATCGGGCAGAAATTCCATAATAACCTTTCAGCATATTGTAATTCAGGTGGTCTGATGGAACACTGGACCTCTGCACCTCTCCTTGGTTCTGTATTCAGACTTTAGAAAATAAAGACGTGACGGGCACTTTTTGGACAATCATGGGCTAATTTCAGAGAGCATGTGCTCCTATTGGCCGCTCAACACTGCACTTCTTAGCGACAGGTGACATCGCTACAAGCTGATTTGCAGTCGAAACAAGTGTCTTATGTTCTAAAACTGGCCTCCGGTGACTTGACAAGCTAAGCTGCCGGCGACACTGTCAGCCAGCGTGAGTTGAGCTGAGACGGACCAGTTTACACGGCTACAACTTTCCACGCTACCGTTTCATCTCTTTGGTGTAAACTGTACTTAGTGACAAAAAACAAAATAAAATATGAGACGGAGCAAAAACGGGGAGGGGAGGGTGCAGTGGAGTTGCTTCCTTAGGAGTCTCATGCTACAGCTGCCTTGATTTTCCAGACATTGCCTACCCCATCTTTAAAGACTGTTTTAGTCAGACAGCTACAGCAAACAAAGGTTGTCATCCAAGAGTTCATCCCTGAATCAGAATGAAAGTCAGCTTCATGAAAACATGTTTCATCAAAAGCCACTTATACATTCATGTAAATTTCAGTGTCCCTCTGACCGATCTGTTCATCCATATTCACATTAACAACAACAACCAAAAAAACCTCTTCCCTGAAGTCATGCCAGCACTTACTGTTAGACCTGTGCAGATAAGAAAGACAATACTCCATTACCCTGCCAATCATCACAGGTTTGTGTGTGTACATGGTGAAAACAGAGCCTCTCGGTGGGATGAATGAAAGCTTAAACAAAAACAAAAAAAACAAAACAGAACTATGCTTGCTGTTTAATGAAAAATCCCGGGTTCAAGATGACTTTACGATGAGGCAGATGGGATCCTAAGTTGAGTCCCCTGTCTCATCTGAATCTTGTTTGATGTTACAGTGGATAGAAGCACCAAGAAAAACACTCGAACAATGCACTCTGGCTTGTGATTTTTTTCCCCCCTGAACAAAAACAAGAGGAGGAAGGAGATTTGAGGCCAATACGTGTCTTTGCCTCTAGGAATGGGATCAAGGCATGGGTACAAAAAGAGGGATAAATGACGGAAATTAAGAGATGGAGGGGGATTCCTCTTCCTCCAGCCTGTTTTCTGTTAATCAGGTTCTGCTAATCTCCACACATCCTCCCCTCTACCCCAAGGCCCAGCTGTCCAAACCTCTGACTTCATCACTTGTGCACTGGATGCTGCAAAGATATCCTGAAAAACGTTTGCCTCGCTCAATCAGAAGTACTCTTTGCACTTCTTTGTGGTTTTTGTCTGTGCATTTTCCCTCCTACATCACATGAAACTGTGGCTTACTGTTTTGGTGGAGATATCTTTCTTGAGATCATCTTGCTGAGATGCTGTCTGGTAGGTTTTTTGGGCCAGAATCAGATAAAACACACAAGTTTACATTTGTTCTTCTCTTTGTGGAGTCAAATATATACTGATGGTGTTCATTTCCTGTTAAAGGGACCTCGCACTAAAAGCTGTTGTTCCCTTTAGCTTAATTTAGTGCAAAAAAACTATGCCTCATTCTAAGTATAACTCTCAACCACTTCCTGCAGGTGTAGAATAGATGTGAGACTTGATACATATCTAGAGCACCAAGACGGACACAAGTGAACAAACACGAAGTTCAGCTACACTTAAAAATTTTCACCAAAACTTGTGAAACAACCTCCATTTTAAGAGCACTGACAACAACACGGAATGTTTGCTTCAGAAACAGCTCAGACCAACATGTCCTTTCGTGGTACACTGAAGGTCTCGGCCAAAACACACAACCATATCCAAGGCTGTCCAGAGAGCTACGAGAAAACAAACAAAAATTCTACGAAAAAAAAAAAAAAGCTCCAAACGTCTTTGTCTTTGCCAGGGAATGGGGTGTTCTTAAGTGACTGGCCAGGAATCTGTGCTTCAATTCCTTCAGGCAGTGACGTTCACTGTGCTCATAAAGTCATTTTTTTCCTATTCTGTCCTGTAAAATAAAGGTTTAAAGGAAAATAGGCAAAGAAAAGGCAGTGACGACGGCTGCAAAACTGGAGCACGAGTGCAGAACTATGCTTTGTGTTTATATTGATGTGTTACTCTGGAGAGGAGAGGTTGGTACAATGACCTTTCTGGGTTCACACTCTATTTTCCAGGACTTTTTTAGGACATTTTTGATGATAATGTGGATAATATGAAAGAGGATGACTGCAGCACACACTACAAAGTTTTTCTGTTTTTTACTGTCATGATTTTATTATAGAATTCATAGCATTCTGTCATTGTATTTTTATTTTGTTTCCCTCGTAAAGCCCTTTGCAATTGAACTAAAGTCGCCAACTAATTTAGCATGATTCCGCCATTTGAAACCAGAAAAGAAGAAAGTTATCTATAAACTTTATAAAATCTACCCAAGATAGTAGCTAGTAGTGACAAATGTTAACATTTGAAGCACAATGTATCTTAAATTATTCACAGTTTCTGTCACTGATGTGATAGATGCCTAGTAATTCAATCTCATACAAAGGAAAATAGAAGAATGGCTGAATAATTTTCCAGGTCAACACAAGATTTTCCAAGATATTTGACTTTTTCTTTCAGTTTTCAATGCCTGGAAATCGGTGAACTCTTTTCCAGGTTTTCCAGGACATGTGGGAGTGCAGCCTTTTTAATTTCTGCATCAGGAATCTTTTACATAACAGCTGCTTTATTAGCTGGAATTGAGTGATCTTGTTAATAGTTAAATGTGTCTGGCATTTTCCACTGAGAGCGAACCAAGACCACAATAAAGTTGAACATTACGGGAACATTTCAACACCTTGATGAAATGTTGAGAAACTTGTTCAAATGAAGAAAACCTGGCGAGGAATTTTTTTTTTTTTTTTTTTTGAAGAAAACATCCATTTGGATCCGGGAAGCTTCATTCAGCAAGGGCATAAATGAGTTTTCTGGGAAGCAGCTGCAGGATGAACACTTGGAGAGACAGGAGCAAGCTGGCTCTGCTGTCATTCGGCTGCCAGCTGAGTTGGAGCTCCAAGCATCCTGCCTACTGCTCTACAAGCAGAAACAAGAGGTGACGAGTTCCTCTTGGAGAAAACTTGACTTTCCATGAGGAGGCTTTCAAGATGTTTGCCACGTGGCTTCCTCCAAATAATCAACATCAGCACTGTGCAGGCACTTTGAGATTAGAAAAACAATTGTTGGTAAACCTAAATAAACACAGTTGGTGACTTAATATGTTTGCACATGTCCTTTTCAGCGTCTTGTTAAAAAGTCTTGTTAAATTTTACTGCTTTGGCGAGAAAAAGCATGTGGTAAGAATTCAGAGCTGAAACCCCTTAATACCTGTAAATTACTTGTGTGTGTGTGTGGGTGTGTGTGTGTGTGTTTCTTTCCATTGCCCTCAGCTCTGGAGAATGACAAGCAGGATGATAGCTGTGAATATATGAGCATCAGGAATGAGTCCAAAGAACTTTGGTGTAAATCTCTTACGGCTGGAATTGTGCTGCTTAATGTTACTCATGGTGCACTTCATGACTGTTTCTGGATCAGTTTAGACTTGCTGCTCTTTTGATATTTAATTGTTATATATGTATTGATTTTATTTCAATGATATTTTCACGTTTTTATTTTATTAATACTAGATAGTTTTATATCAAAATAGAAGACAGTGTTATTATCACATAGTACTACTGTTTTAAATGTTATGTTTATGCATGATGGACAAATGCAAAGTAAGAATTACATTGCAAATGTCTACATTTTCATTGTGCAGATGACAAACTTCTTAGCTCAACTTAATTTAGATGTGATTGATGTAACTAGGTCTGCAAGATGAACGATTCACAATTAGTAAAACATTCATTTGTCGACTAATTTGTGACTTCTCAGACTGGACATTAAAACAAAACACTTTGTTCATATTTCATCCTGCAGAAACAAGCTGCCTTTTCATGGTGCAAGATCAAACCTCAGTGTCCCAAACTGACAGTCAGCAGTTGAAACAACCCAGTTTCGACCACTTCCTCTTGTTTTCATGCTTTAGAGGGCAGAGTGACATGACGTCAATGTTGAATGAGAACTTTTGCATGTCTTAAGTGATAACTTTATGGGGACAAAGAGAGACTTGTTTTGCCGTCATGTACTTTTGATGTTTTTACAACACAAAAAAAGTGATATGAGGGAGACAGAAGTCTGTTGCCAGGGACACACAATCACTTGCTCACACACATACTGTAGACATTAGCTCATACTATTAAAATAATGATATCCTTTAAAAAAAAATAAAATAAAATTTTTCCAGAAGCAGATGTCGATGTTACTGGCTCCAATCATGCATTCTATCAATCACTGTATTACTCAGCCAATCTACTATATCTTTAAGAAATAGTTTGACATTTTGGCCATAGCCTTGGATCAAATTGACAGACATGAGAGTAAAGAGAGGATTTTTTCCAAAATGTCAAATTTTTGCTTTAAAGAGTCCGCACACTCGATCATGCTCCTATAAAAGTATATTCTATACCATCATTTGACATTTTGGGCAAAAGTCCTTCTGGATGTGCATGCTTTTACAACTAGTACTTCAGGTTATGTCACGTAGTATATCCACTTCCCTCAGCATTAAACTCCCTCATCGAGAATTTCTTAGTACTTCAAACCAATCAGCAGGACAAAGGAGCAAAAATGTCTGGAAAAAATAATATTTAGTTGTAAAAGGCATGTCTTGTTTCCATAAATGAAGCATTGTAAAATATTAAATGTAATCACTTGCTCAACATTCAGTCCGATCCTTTCTGCTGCATCACGTGATGCAAACAGTGCTGGGATGAAATGTTTCAGCCAAAGAGACAGACCAGAAAGTTGACTTATGAGCACACACATTTTTCAGAGCCACAGGGCTTGCTGCCTTTGGAGAGAGGCCAGAAATAACAGAGATGCTCTGACATGATTGATTGCTCATTTCGTTGCTGATTACCACAGAGAAAGCTAATAATAACTCGACGCTGAACCAGCTTCAGAGTGAAACCACTCGTCCGCAGACATGACATTAATACAGCAGATTCAAAGCGATGGACAAAAGCTTCTGGACTTCTATGCTGTTGTTTGTAACACATTTACTGACAGCAGACTGACAACTTGCCATCTGAACATTTTCATGGATTAAAGCTGATTTTTTATTTTTGGTGTCATCAGGAAAAAAAATTCGATAATAACCTTTCAGGCTTGTTATTCAGGCCTGAAAGAGCACTAGACTTCTGCACCTCTTCTCGTCTCTGTATTCACACTGTGACGGAACTTTTCAGCCAATCACAGGTCATTTTAGAGAGCCTGTGGTCCTAATATATGATATATGCTGATATATGCTGCGCCTCCGAGCAACAGGTGACATTGTCATGAGCTGATTTGCTGTTGAAACAAGTGATGTGCCTTATGTTCTAAAACTGGCCTCTGGCTTAAGTCAAGCCGAGACGGACCAGTTCAAACCGCCACAACTTCCCCTGCAACCTTATCACATTGTCATGAATCTTTAGTGTAAACTGTCCTTAAAAGAGAGCGTGACAACAAACAAACAATCAACAAAACAACAAACAAAGGACTTTCTATTGAAACCCATATACCAGTGAATCTATAAGGTTTTAAATATGCATTTTGGCCTCCCACAT
Organism: Naso brachycentron; assembly: GCA_029874485.1. Classification (NCBI taxonomy): domain Eukaryota; kingdom Metazoa; phylum Chordata; class Actinopteri; order Acanthuriformes; family Acanthuridae; genus Naso; species Naso brachycentron. Next base: position 11,604,428 of record JAQFJA010000008.1, read on the forward strand.
TTCCATCCGTAAAATGGCAAAAGCAGGTGTGTGTTTTCATGCTATCCACAAAAAAAGAACAGCAGTTTTTATGACCACAAGTAACTCCCACTGTTTTCTTAAATGTAATAAATTGTGAGATAGCCCACAGAGGGCGAGCCTGGATTGCATGCAATATCCCTCCTCAACAATGACTTTCTGGAATTGTTACTGATAGCTTGTCTATGTAAACCACTTAGGGAAAAGAAATCCCTTTTCTTGCGATATTTGTGCGCCACAAACCAGAAAATCCTCAATCCGTTGGTCTGCAGCTTTACTTATTGTAAGCACAGCCATAACAATAAGAAGAGGCCACTTGTTTTTTACAAGCCACGCAGGCATCAACCCCCTTAAAGCTCCTCTCTCCCCTTATCAGGCTCTCCGCTGGCGCAGAGGACCAGCGACAGAACGAAGCTGGACAGTGTCCATGGAGAGGGAGAGACAGCCGGAGCAAAACAGACAGAAAGCAGAACGCAGAAGAAGTGTTGCTCGTTGTGGCAGTAGCTGACGTGGAGCTTCATGTGCATCACACACAGAAGCCTGTGCAGCTGGAGACACTCGAGATGCCTGTCTGACAGCCAGCTAGTGAGTGTCGACTCTGGCTCTTGTGGAGAGGGAGATGGAGCAACGTTTTATTCCAACAATAAGCAGTCAAGGGTTGGGAATGTACACAGTCTGACAGATACATATAGGCAATGAACAGACTGATAAACACAGATGCACACACAATCGTAGGCCTACACCCTCTTGCAAAAAGCAATGTCCAAGGAGGTTACCTGCAGATATGAGGTTAGGGACTTTTGGTATCAAGATTCCAATCACACATTTTTGGTAAAAGATTGCATAAAGAGCCACTGACTCATATTAAAGATGGTCTTGCTGGCTATGCCTGATGCAAGACTGCATATCTTTGGGATACTCCCTTTGTGTGCACTGTTTCCCTCAATGGTTTTGTGTTTCATCTCTGAATTAATTGCAGACGACGGTTTACCGCAGATGGAGGAGTAATGGAAAACTCATTATGATGGGTTCTGACAGTAAAACTTTCCAAGTCTTGGTAGTGGCAAGCAGATATGTGGAAAACTCATTGTGCCCTGAAAACTTCAGCTGAGTCTCTCTTGCTCTTGCCCTCTCTTTCTCTTAATTATGTGAGCAAGATGAAGTCATTGTGACTTAATCTGCCTCGTGCCGATACCAATCCCCCCAAAAATGTTCCCTCAGCATCGTGCAAGAAGCATGTCAGGCCAGATATGTTTGGTATGTGATTGGTCTGGGTCAGAGAGGGGCTACTTGCCAGATCAAGGGGAGGGGAATAGTCTCTCATTCCTGCATCCATTTTCTCTCAGACCTCCACATTACATAATACACTGGGATGCAGACACCACATACTCATATATATCTCTGACATCTGTGAAAATCATTAGTGCCAAGTGGGAAAAGTTATTGTTATTTACACTGTGAGATAGAATCTACTCTAACAGGCTTACACACAAATAAATGCACCTTAATTAAATAGGAAAATGTTTAGCTGGAGATAATGCATTAGTTTAAAGATAAGGAGATTTACTTGCATTATGCGGAGGATTTGCATTTGAACAAACTTTGATGTCATCTGAGGAATTTGCATGTGTTGAGCTGAAACACTTTAATGACACAGTTTAGTGCAGTTGTTAGCAATAGTCTGACATCTAGTGGGCAATGTGAAAAAATGCTCTCATAATTTGTCCCAGACGGCAACACTGCAGATTTCAACAGCATGACCATGATCACATGACCCTGCCACTGGGCGTAAAAGATTGAAAATGGCAAGAAAAAAACAGTTCTTTTAGGTCTTTATTGACCCCAGGTTGTGATTGTGTATTTTTTAAAATTTAATTTTGTTCAAACAAGATCTTTCACAAGGAAGATGGCAGGAATCAAGGCAGAAACCAGACAGGTAATGCATGAGCATCCTTAACACCTTTGCCATGTGAACCGGTATTGCTTGTTAATGCATTAAAATAAAAAAAATTCTGCGAATGCCCCAAAAATCAAGTGACACATAGTAAATGGGGGTCTTGGGACCCATGAGGGTCTGGAGTTCTAGTACATTTGCAGCAATAGTAAAGGTGTATGATAGATAAATCACACTGACAATATATTTAATTAGAAAACTTCACTACTCTTTATAGTTCAAAAAGGCAGTGCAAAAAATGCCTAAGAAACGTTTTGGTGCTGAGTTACTTAGACTTTTAGACCTTTCCTACAAAATTGAAGTAGCCCACTTAGTTACTATTTTGTCAGATCAGTAATGCATTGAAAATGATGGTGCTGGTTCAGACAAACTGAATGTTGTTATTAATAAAGTCAATGAAGAGCTGAATCAGTCAATCTCTGACTGGCAGATGTTGCAAAGTTCTTTTTGAATGCACTTACTGTGCCATTGTCTTGAAATAAAACAAAATTTATTGTTTCTTTTTGTAAGAAATTAAGACCTACTTTGTTACATTGTATTTTTCACAGGTTTCAAATTTATCTATTCAAATTCCTCCTAAAGCAAAAGTGAGAACAATCTCTGGAACCATTTGCTCATAATTGTTTCGATTAGTTTGAAGGACGTACCGCTCGGTGTCACACAATATTCTGTCCGTCAAGCGGTAGCTAGAGTGAAGAAGTGTAGAAATTGTTGTAAGTTAGTATTTTTATAACTTGCATAACTAACACTTGATGGACTGTGTGGAGCAGAAAGACAAAGAAGCAAAGGCGCCTTCGGTTGTCGACAGATATTACACACGATGGTACCGAGCCGGTAAATAACATCACTGAAAATTCTGACTTGCTAGCATTAGCAGTGCGGTTGCTAATTCAGCTAACGTTAACTTTTACGCTGGTTAAACTCGAGACCCCCAGAGGGAGGGGGCTTTTATATTTGTTAATGTGTTTACTAATAATGTCACAAATGTGTTTAAAGTTACTCTCGCTGTTTCTTTAGACATGAAGGGGAAGCCATGTGAGGACCACTGCATCCTGCAGCATTCAAACAGGTAAGCTTCAATATGAAGGTGTCAAAGCCATCACACAATAGCCGATTTAATAAATTAGGGGTTTATATATTTTTGGTGACCCTGTATTTACTTGACGTTTTATTTGCAAAGTCCATTTGGTATGGGTGCTCCTTTTTATCTTGATTTAATTCACACCAAATATGTGACTTATATAAAGAAATAGTGGTTACTTTTGGTGCTCCTGTAAAGGAAAACTTCTGAATGTATTTGTTTTCTGCAGATTGTGTGTCGTCACATTAGCTCACACTCACCCGATCCTCCAGAATGGGCGGGCAATCAAAAGCATCAATTACCAGATCAGTAATGGCTGCAGTCGGCTGAAAAATAAAGTGTCTGGGAAGTCCAAGCGGGTAAATTCATAATGATTCATAAAATTACAGGGTTTTTTTTTTTTTTTTTGGCCACATATGCTGATCAGTCATTCTTTTTCATTACAGGGAGGTCAGTTCCTTACTGATTTTGCACCTCTGTGTAGGATAACATGCTCAGATGATACTGAATACACTATCTACAGGTGAGACAAGTTTGTCACCCCATTCATTCATTTCATCTTTTTGTATATCAGCATGAGTCACACATATCTATTAACTTTTTAGCTGCATCCGAGGCCGTCTTCTTGAGGTCAATGAGAATATTTTAGAAACGCCTTCTCTCTTACTGGAAAAGGTAACTATACATTTTTACACTGTGCAGTGTTTTCATATCATGAGCTCATATGGAAACTTTTCAGATGTGCGTCCCTGGTTGAATTTTAAACATTTTTACTTCTGATTTTTCACATTTGAGCATCAACTCATGTTCATAATGCACTTTTGCATACTTTATATACCATGATGTTGTACAGTATGTCCTTGCATTGTGAAAAACGTATCAGTACATTACTTTGTCTTGAGAAAACTGTCAGTCTATCCCCCACAAGCAATAGTCATTTAATTTAATCTAAAGAAATATTTGAGATGGTTTAATAGTGCTTTGTCTGTCCTATCTGAACAGCCGTCCACTGAGGGATACATCGCCGTCATCCTGCCAAAGTTTGAGGAGAGCAAGAGCATAACAGAAAATCTTTTGAGCAGGGAGGAGTTCGAGAGTGTTGTCTCCAAACGTACTGCTGCCCAATCACAACCCTCTTGATGGAGCTCCATGTTCTCATTTTCAGTCCAAACTGCTCGGGCAGAGCTTCTCTTCCTTCATCCTCCCTCCTGATGGGGTGAAGACTGAGGACATTATGAAAGGCTGGAAGGCGACATTTACTGTCTCATCACCTCAAAGGGACTTTTGCATATAATGCAAGCACTGTGCTGTGCCTCTAGGTTATCACGCATTGTTTTTCACAGTTCCAGGAAGTGTTCAACTTCTTAATTTATTGTTCGGTTTTTCTAATATGAAACGTGTCTGGTTGTTGCGTACCTTCAACTAATTTTCATTTTGAATTACTTTTCTAAAATGTACAAATAAACACAAACAAGTGATTTAAGAAAAAATATTGTTTATTTTTTACGTGTCACTTTTATTAACCTTTCGGTTGTCAAAAGAATAGATGGTCCAAAACTAGATCTATAATTTCTTCACATCTGCAGTGCCACTACAATACCCAGCATCCTTAGCTGCTCTCACCATGTATAAAACGTCTGAAGCTTAATGTTTATTCATTTCATTAATTATTACACTCCACCTTGTACCAAAGTCATTACTTTATGATACTTAATTTATGTATATTTATGTATGTATATATAATAAACGACTGAAGTACCATATTATACATACCATATATCATTTAACACATACTGGCCCAGTAGGCAGCTTTCTAATGAT
>JAQFJA010000008.1:11609401-11621162 GCA_029874485.1 Naso brachycentron
TTAACACATACTGGCCCATTAGGCAGCTTTCTAATGATAGTCTTCATAACAAAAGTACACTTCAATGCTCCATTTGACACAGGCACCGGTTCAGAATTTTCTTTCATTTTTTTAGTGAGGAAAAATGTTTAAGACCATACACAGAATATGATTTTATAATACACAGGACAGTGTAAAATCAGGTCCTGACATCACAAAAGCATCTTAGTAATGAGTTTTTTCGTTATCATTTGTCTTTGGAGAAACCAAACCAAAATAAAAATCTTCAGTGACGCCACCGGACGAGTAAGAGCTTTATATTTCATACGAGTAGCAAGCTGAATCACAGCGTCTTCATGAGGACAATCATTTTTGGCATAATATTATGATTTTTGCATCTTGATTCATGTTACTAATATGGCACATTCCATAGCAAACCGTATGGAAATTAGACATTAATTATAACACATGATTGACTTTTAAAATACTTAATTATCCAAGTAAGATGCCGACTGCAATGCCAGTAATCAGACAGTATGAACCACAATGGCTAATATTACAGAACAAGTGTTAACATTACAAACCTATGACACACTGACCATAAACAAACACAAGGGTTTGGTGACGATGGCGTCATGCATGGTAGATTATCAGCCATTTCATTGTTATTTTTTCTCTATTTGGCTAAAATGTGCAACACGTTTACAGTACACCACAAAGCGAGTAGGTTTGTCACACAGAGGCACATAGTGTGAAGACAGATGTATGGCTGAGCTGAGCATCAAGAGGAGTTCTTTACTGACTTCTGAACAGCTTATTAACTCAACATCCAGAAAAGTGATAAAACTGATGCTGAAATCTGGTTAATCAGGCCCCTCAGGCTCTTTAAAGAGGCTCGCTGCAAATGGCAAAGTCATGGTGTTGGCTGATTGTCTCCATCTTGTGGACTGGGGTGGAACTGGTGCTTCAGTTAAAAAGCTACCCTGGGGTAAATCTGCCCATGGGAACAGAGAGCTTGGATCTGCTTTTTTCTTCATTATCCAGACAGCAAATGCAAACTCTGACTGACCCAGACAACCATCCTCTCCCAATGGCTCTAGCCCACCCTCTGGTGGGTGCATGATCGAGAATGAGGGGGTGTGTAGTATTTCCTGGATTACATGTCCTCCAGAAAAGGTGAGGTTGGCTATGTGCTGCTCCAAAGGAGAATAGTAGACAAGGGAGAGAACAATTTTTCTGCATTATTTGCTCTCCAGAAGGTTGAGACCGGCCATGTGCTGCTCCAAGGATTTGACGCCAAAGCCGTTGCTGTTCTTGCTGCTGAGAGCTCCCTCCTCTTTGACAGGTGTGGATGCATCTTGCCTCTCTCTCCATTCCTGCGGGGAGCCCAGGCTACTCCTCTCTGACTTGTACTGAGAGTGGGCAAAGTATGGAAAGGAAATGAATGAAATGAGCATAATATGAAAGATCAGTGGCTCGCTATCTTTTACTATCATATTTGTCTTATATCTTATCTGTTTTTATGCTGTTGTTCATATGTGCATGTAAAAAACATCTAACAACACAGTTTTAGCTAATAAATACACTTAAAGCTGCTATGATAAATATTTTTTATGAACAATATTGCAAGACTACTTGTATGTTAAATGTGTTGTGCTGGTGATGAATCCTCAGAGAATTTTTACTCCATTCCTGAAGGTCCTTTCAACTTTATGGAGCATTTTTAAATCTTTTAGCTCATTATTGTGGTTTTTCAGCCCAAACCTGTGGCACTCATCAGATAACACTGATACACCACCACCACTTTTAGAGATTTTATAGGCTAAAGAGCCACATATATCCTTTATGAGTTGGGGGAGATCAAAAATAGAGCTAAAAATTGAGTGAAAACTGGACCAACATTGACAAAGTGTCCAGAAACAGGACTGAAATGAATCCTACTGTTGCTCATCATTGCTGGACGTGTAAATAGCTAACTGTCTGCTAAGCTGGTAAATTGGTACATGTGGATGCTGTGTTCACAGTTTGTTTCCACTACTGCTATCTGGCCGAAAAATCCATAGCTGAAAGTTTAATTAGACTTTCTTGAGCTACTTAGACTTTTCTGTGCCCTTTCTTTTTTAATTTAATTGATTTCTGTGTAACTTGCCAAGCTAATGCTAGTGCCCATCACTCAGTCTTTAGTCCTGTTTAGTGGCTGCAAAGATAGTCAATTATTAACACAAGACCCCCGACTCTAGGCTGTGTCAATGGTGTGAAATGGTATGTACTCTTCCTGTTTCCTAAGTGGGCAGAGTCACTTCTCCCATGGAGGCAGTTAGGAACCACCATCCCTCTGCCTCGTCTGTAAGTGTTATAACATGTGAATGGATTAAAGTAGATGGATTTTGCATTGCATGATAATTGTTTGATGTAAGTTTTAACTTTTAATTCATGGTTTCATCTATAAGACCATTTAAATGTCAGTTTATGTCTGTTGCAAAGCAAGGCGTGAAGCACCAGTTACCAAATCTCAGAATTTGTTGCTGAGAGACACAATTCTTACACAAAATTAATTTTCTCCTGATTTGTGTGTCTAAAAAATATCATTTTTTTGTGTTAGAATGTTCGTAAGATGTGTGTCTTGTGAAAAACGGGTCCGATGTGTATCTGGGTGACGATGGGGTGAAAGAATTGGTCATAATCTGTGATTGCATTAATTTCTCCTGTAAGAATGAATGGACTAAAGACAGCTTCTAGTCTCCTAAAGGGGCGGGACCGTGGCAAAACCCATGTGATACAGGAAATGAGCGGCCAGTGAGAAGTCTCGCTTTCTATTAAGCGTCTCTGGTGGCTGTCACCTTTCTGTTGAGCTTGTTACAGAGTGGGAGGAGGGAGAGGACCACAGTCAAGATCCCTCTGGTTGTCTGAATGGATGAGTCCACCTAAAGGTAAAGAAATAAAAAAAATGAAAATAACTAGCTTAAGAGGAGTAGCTGGGACACACATTAGATGCAAACACACAAGAACATATAAAAACACATCAATTCAGCAACCAATCACCCAGCACATCACCACCTAAACTGCGTTGAGCACACAACTTAACATCTCGCCACCAGAAAGACCCTGACAGAACCACACGCTTTCCAATGAGTGACAAATGATAAAGTGAACATGAGGAAGGAGAGACTGGGGACCAATGGATGTAAATATATATCAAAGAGACGCTCGTTAATTAAGCAGAGGACACACTATTCTTCATCCTTTCAGTTCCAATCTTCGCCTTTATTACAAAGTGACCTGAGGCAGCTCATCCCTGCCCAAGATGCTCATTAATTCCTCACAGACATTCATTAATCCAGCACCCTATGTTCGAGAATGGCATTACTTGCAGATCACTCAAAGATAACGCCCGAGCCAATAATGAAGTAACGCAGTTAGTCATGCTCTATTGTGTGCCCAGCTTCACTGACGCTCGTCTGTTGTTGGGTTTGTAGGTTGCTGTCAAAGTTAATTATCGCCTTAAGAAAGAAACGGAAAGGAAAACAGAGAGTCTGTCCTGTGTGATGTTACTAATTTAATATCTACCAAACAAAAAGCAGTCATCCATTCATTTCTTGTGTACACACATAAACAAACAGAAAAAAAAAAAAAGATAAAGGCACACAAGCGTAGTGTGGGTACCTTCTGGAAGGTGGCAGTCTTGCCCTGTACGGGAGTTTTGGCCCCCATCTGCAGCTGTTGGCACAAAGCCGCCAGCTTCTCCATCTCTGTCACCACCAAACACTTTTCCTCATCAACCAGCTGGAACAGAGAGAACGACACAGAGAGGGGGAGACGTCTTTCAGGACAGCAGTGATGGTTTATGTCCGTGTTATGCGGGGAGACTGGGTTAATATGTACAGACATTGATAGATTTACAGGTCTGGATTTACCATGCTCTTAGCCAAACACAAATCACAAAATGGAAAAAAAAGGGATGAACTATATTCAGATTTAGTGTTGTTTGATATAATCCATCAGAAACAGCCAGGTCATGATCTACTGCTTAAGTCTGTTATCCAGCTGAGTTAATCCCTTGATCTCAGTCATGGGGGCCGTCAATCTACTTCAGTTACACGCCACCAACGACCTAAAAATACAAGCTCTTTTATTCAGGGTAGCACCATTCATGACTAACAAAAGTACATAGAACCTCTTGAGCCTCAATTAAAAATGCTCAAACTCATTTGCATAAAGAGCCTCGTAATTTCAAAAAGGGCAACACCAGTGTGCTACAAGTGTGTTTGGTGCCAGAGAACTATGGGATGGGAGGGTGAGACAGAGGGACTCCATTAGCACCAGTTTGTTTGATGTAATTAATCAGAGAGCGTGAGGCAAGTTGCAGAGCTGAGCCTTCTGATTATGAATGGGCGGTCACAGTCACTCCCCCACCCACCAACTTCTCCATGCGTGAACGTGTGCGCCGACACACACACCTATAGACTCAGCAGTGACAAATGGCAGCCGTTAATGGCTGTCAAACTGCGGCGGTTAATTAAACTTGGGAGGACCTGGGGAAGAAGTTGGTGGAGGGCGAAAGAAAGAAGTCGCCGAGGCTACGTTTGTTTGCTGGATCTCAACTCTGAGAGAAGAAAGGAGGACAATGAAAGTGTGTGACAGCCTTAATTTCCTGCTCTCCCTGTGTGATTTATAAGGAGAATTTGGCACCACGGCATGTCAGGATGGGTGATATGGGTGTATATGTGTGTCAGAGGCACATCGTGTGTGGGGGCACAGGTGCCAGTGTATGTCTGCATACAGATGGCTTAGCAGCTCACCCTTTGCAAAAGAAAATTAACAGTTTTATTTCCTCTTGGGCTTATTTTTTTCTGGTATTTTTTCTGTACAGATTGCATCAGTAAGAGGTGCAATCAAAAATTACAAGAGTGTTCCTGTTTTGCAAAAACGGAGCACTGCACAGCAATGTGTGTGTAACAGATGCAAGCTCTAACTTTCATGAGTACGTATTCTAAGTTTCATCACTGATCATTACCAGCACCTTAATTGCACATGCATTTGCAATTTCTTGACTCTTGAGCAGAAGCAGCAGCGTTCTGAAGTCTGGGAGGATCTCCATCGACAGGCCAGGGACGACTCGACCATGTTGAGGATCATCACTGCTGACGTTTACAGCTAAGACACAGAGACCAAAACCGCTGTCCGCTGTAACACCCCCCCACCCCGGTCTTCTTCCGCTTATCCGGGTCAGGGTTACGGAGGCAACAGTCTCAGCAGGGAAACCCAGATGCTCCTCACCCCAGCTACTTCCACCAGCTCCTCTGGGGGTATACCAAAGCGTTCCCAGGCCAGCCAAGAGATATAATCTCTCCAGTGTGTCCTGGGTCTGCCCCGGGGTCTCCTCCCAGATGGACATGCCCAAAACACCTCCACAGGGAGACGTCCCAAAGGCATCCTAACCAGATGCCCGAACAACGTCAACTGGCTCCTCTCGACGGGGTAGGAGTAGTGGCTCTACTCTGAGCTCCTCCCAGATGTCTGAGCTCCTCACCCAATCTCTAAGGCTGAGCCCAGCCAACCTGCAGAGGGTCAAACTCATTTTGGACGCTTGTATTTGCAATCTTGTTCTTTCGGTCATTACCCAAAGCTCATAGGTGAGGGTCGGAACGTGAATCGACCGGTAAATTGAGAGCTGAGCCGGAAGGTGAACTGACCGGTTCACTACAACTGACCGGTTCAACGTCCGCATCACTGCTGATGCTGCCCCGATCCACCTCTTTTGCTGTGACTCCAGTCTCCAATTTCAAACTTCAAAGTGCATCAGGTCAAGAGCGGCAACAAGAGCATGCTGGTGGGGTTTTTTGGACATTTGCATGGTTGCCAACCTTGCAGTCTTCCCCCAGGCTCAGACTGCATTGAAAACAGACAAGTTTCTCACCCGCAACAACACATCGATTACACTGCCTCACTGTTGGCTGGATTTAGCTCCCTGTGTTGTATTTTTGTTCCTCAAAATTAAGTTTGGTGTTTGTGTTGTAACCGTTGACACAAGTCGCAGGTCCATGGTGAAATCACAAATGTGCTTGTTCTGGTATTCTGCTATATTCATGGCAATGCTGCTTATGAAAAAGTCTTCTTTCTTCTTGAGTGCCTTATGTGACAACACATTTGGGTACAGCATTATGCAAGTTCATTGTGATTTCTGTATTAGGTAAATCGTATGTACATTTGTGTTTGTGTGTGTATGCATGATACCTGAGTTGAAAAAGTGCTGAGAGACGAGCACAGTTGGAGCCCCTCTTCAGAAAGAACCTGAAACGTGAGTCACATAAAAAGACAATCAAAAAAACCAACACAAATACAAGAAAACTATAAATCTTTTAACTTCCGCCAGGAAGCCGTTTCACAGCAAAAAAAAGCACAGTCAGTAAATATTATGAGATTTACTTATCCTCCCCTCTTCTTATCAGAATGCCTTCCCGTCTCTTTCCCCTAACGTTCCTCTTCCTCTCTTATCTCCCTCGCTCACACCAAATAGAGTAAATCCTGGCCCAGTCCTGATTCTACAAATTACTGCACATTATTGGCAATGATCCCTTTTCAATAGGATACACTCCTCTATCCAGCCTTGTTTGCTATCACCTTGTGTGTCCGTTGTGCAACTATGTTTCCATCATAACGATAAGCCCTACACACTGTCAGATCTGGAAGAGGGAAGTAAAGGAAAGGATTCTGTCATTTATTACTGTAACCTATTGATGGCTTTCCTCACTATGTCTTTGGTTAAATGAAACATCAGATGCATTCATTTGCAACTTTGATAAAACAGGAGGAAAACTCCTGAAAAAAGAGGAGAGATCAGCTGATGCAGGTGCACTTACCTCAGCCTGATGAAAAAGATCAAGTGTTGTTTTCAGCAGTCCCTCCCCTCTGGAGAATCAATAAGGGAAAGAGAAAATGAGGAAGGGAAACATGGATGAGGAAGATGGATGGGGGCTAAATACGTCCACAGCAAACACTGTAACTTAGATAAATCACAACGATTTTATTGTCACAATGAGCCATTGTCACGTCAACTTCGCCAGTGCCTCAAACTACACCTGGTGAATATCGATAGCTGGGGGCTTCTCATTAACACTAAGCCTCTAAAGGGATTCATGTGGGTGCTTAAGAGGCTTTACAATGTTGAGCTCTGAACAGAGAAGGCTGCAGATGTGAAACCAGAGCACATGTGTGTCTGTGCAGTGCTGCTGGGTCACCTGGTGAACAGGTGCATGTTGTAGGCCATGCTGGCCAGGCTCTGACTCTGCCGGACGATGTCGTGCTCCTGCTCCTCCCATTTCTCTACCTCAGTGTCCACATCTGACGACAGCAGACGGAGCTCCAGACCCAGCTTGGCCATGCTTGTCTGCTCCTGTACACACACACACGCACACATGGAAAGGAATTCTCTATGGGAAAAGCCTGAAATACAATGAATGGAATTTTAGTAACGTACATTTGAAAACAAGGTTATTTTCATTTGTTAACACACTAAGAAGTTCTACAATCAGCATAATCCTGCTTCCTGTAGCGGGCCGGCATGGCATGTGACAAACTGCCAGCTGCCAGAACTGCAGCCTATTACCATACGAACGCCATAAATTCTGCACACGGGTGACACAACACTTCCTGGAGATGAATATACTGCTGTCAGAATGGGGTGCGAGATGTGACGTGATGTATTGTGCTGAAAGCCAGAGGACTTTATGGCGTACGCTACCTCTGCATCCAACTTGACAGCCTTGGCAGTCTTCAAGTTGGTGAGTGAGTGCTTCTGTGGGAAAAGAGAGCGGCATTAATCAGAGGATTACAAACCATTGGATCCCAGGAATATTCATGAGGATGGATGGTGCGATACTCACCCCGGGTCTGGGAAGCGACAAATAAGGTCTTTTGTCTCCTGAGAGAAGAGAGTTACTGTGATTATCTGAACATGTGGTCACGAGTGGAAAACAAAAAATTAAATAATGCTGTTTTTTCTCTTTGAATGCGTCTAGATATACACACTTTCAGACTAATAGGGAGGCAATTACAGACATTCAGTAATTATGGTAATGAAAGTGTTTTCACTGTCCACCCTTGACACATTTTTATCCTCCATCATCAACCCGATCAGCACGGTTAATTTCAATCGACTGCAGGGACAATAAACTCTATCGTCACGCTCGTGAGGGGAGATTAGGAGAAAGTAATAAAAGCAAATCTCTCCACAGTGTCCATATTTTTACATTTTAACACAGCGCTTTGGCTTCACGGGAATATAAATGCATGATGGATGTGATCTTTTCACCCACTGAGCTGCACTTCAAAATATTTACTGCCTTTTATGCGAAAGTCACATTCTTGAGGGCAGCCGCGTCTTGGAGATGTGCCCAAACATCTTTCCCCTGTCTGAGATTTTTTGGGCCTCCACTGTGTGAAAGCAGGAGGTCGATACACTCACATCCAACTGAACATGGACAAATGTAGACGATCCACATGTACTTTCTGTTCTCTGTCAGTGAGGATACAAACAGTGAATGGCTGTCCATGACTTGCACACATCAGGTAATCATGAACTGAGAGAAAGAGAACTCAGAGGACGAATGAGTGCATGGCTGTTTTAACGGCATTGACGTTCCTTTTACAAAATGCTTCCCACTGTCCATGATGATTAATCTTTAAAAGATGTGCTCATGCTTCTTGCTTTTGCCGGAACTTCATTAAGGCTATTGAAGTGTTCATGGGCAAAATGACTCACCAAGGTTTTTTTATCAAAGAATCTGATTCTTTCATGCTAAAAATGCCTTTGACAGCACATTTAGTCTGTGTTTGCTTCTGCTTCTATCTCCATGAAAGACTCTCTGTTCCTTTACCTATGTGCTGACAGTCCAGCAGCCACAACCCACACAAATGCACACATGTATACTGTTGACTGAAGTGAAACACACCTCTCCGGCCTTCAAAGACGTCATTGATCTCTCTCAGCAGCAAGGCCATGTCGCAGAGTTGCGACTCCCAGGCCTCGCAGAACACCTCCAGGTTCTCCTTGGCGATCTTACTGGACGGGTGGAGGGCGAGCGTTTGGGCTGCAGAGATGATCTGAGCATTCAGAGTGGAATACAAGAATTGGGATATGAGGGAATTAAATAGTAGTAATTATAAGTAATAATAATGGTTAAATAATGTTGGTCTGTGACCAAGCAGAAAATTAATTACCAAGCAGGATAATAATTTTTGTCAAAAACTAAAAAATCACCGCACGAATTTCACTTTATTCAGATACTGTTTGTGATCTCGAAGTAATCTAAAGGGTTGTAGCACCACTGAAATTTAAACCATAACAGCCTGTTCTCAGGTAGTCTGCTGTCTTGATGGGTTTCTCCATCTCTCTGGGCTGTGGGTGGTAATTGGGCTACAGTTCTATTGGAACAGATGTGGAAGGAATACTCAGATCTTGTACTTAAATAAAAGCCACAATACTACAGCAGCATGAAAGAATACTACAGTGTAGAAAACTCTATTCCAAGCAAAAGTCAAGCATCTAACTCTTATAAAACTACTAAAGTAATAGCATCAAAATATAGTTTGACAAACTTAAAGTACGCATGAAACAGAATGGCATATTTCAAAAAACTATATATCATATCTTTGTATTATAATATTGAAGTTTCATCAAACCATAACATTAAATCAAATTTATTTATTGTTTTTATTTTGCATCTTTAAACTTAATCTGCAGGGTAACTGGTAAATTAAGTTCTCAAATTTCGGTACTGATGTATTAAGAAAAATATTTGCCTCTGAATTGTGATGGATTATGAGTATAAAGTTACCGAAAAAGTAAATACTCAATTGAAGTATAAGTACCTCAAAATTGTACTGAAGCATTATATTTGAATACATGTATTTTAAATGTTACCCAGCAGCTGTGTTTAAAAATAATAGAGTGCAATTAATATGCCTAAAAATATATAATTTACCGTAGTACATGATACAGCTTAAATACACAGCATTATTATTCAGATACACTGAAGTAATTAAAGTAACTCAAAACATTACACGTTACAGGGGATTTACAGTTATAATTACTTGATATACAAAAGTGCAAACTTAGCAGACACTGGGAAAAGTCGTGTTTTTGAATTTCGCTTTAGCATTCAGTATCGAGTTTCATCATTATCCTCGTGTTTTACAGGCAGTTTGACACATTTACACATGTAACCATTTAAAATATCTGCAATCATGTCTCTAAACTCTGTGGAAATAAGTGAACTAAAATCAGACAACTATATTTGACGAATATAACATAAAAAGCCGCGTGCGCACACACACACACACACACACACACAAATATGTGCAAGCCACACACATACCCATGCCCATCCCCTACAGTGTAGTATTAAATAGACAATTACCCTCTGGGCCACTCCTCTATTACTTTAGGCACACACAGAGACATATCACCACCACCAACCCATACTGCAGCGTTATTGATTGGTTGACCTTTGAACTTAGGAGCCGAGTCATTACTGCCAAGTCATGTGGGGCGTGACATTCGCGCTGCAGGATGGGAACATTCTACATTGCTGGATAATTACTGGCATGGACGATTTCCAAGAGCAAACATAATTAGATCTGGGATGGGGGAACTAGGTGGACAGCATGTTCTCAGCCATCTTGAATGGACGGTAGGCGGAGGAAGACAGTGGAGACGTGAGGTAATTTGTCTGGTTTCTCTCCCCAGTGCATCAGGGTAGAATATTACTCTGGTTTTATTTCACTCCCAGACCAACGTGAGACCAGTTTAACTTTATTGACACACAGTGAAAGCTTTGAATGGAAGGAAACGCATCTCAGGTTTAATTAAAGCTGAGCCTGGATTTCCTCTGGACTCATCCTGTCACCACTGTTTACTGCCATTTACACATTAAGTCAGTGGGGTTTAATTTCCAACTAACAAAAGCAAAAATCTTAAAGAAAATATCTGGAGGGCAAAGTTACCTGTGGACCAATGACATGGAAGGTCTCCTCAGCGTGTATGCAGGTGATCTCCAAAGGCTCGGACCCCGACACATGGCACAGCAGCCGACATGTCTGACATCAAACACACGGGAGGAAAAATGACTGACTGAAGCAGCTTGCGATATTTAAAAGTTAAACTACAGGCAATGGATATTTATACAACCTCTTAACCAATTTAACTCCTACTGGCAAAAACAGATTCAAAGATTTAATAACGAATTGTATCAGGTGGATAAAACTGATTTTGACTGCATTAAAAGCTGCAGAAAGTTTTTTTTTAGCTTTTTCATTGTGGCTGCATCTGTCAGAAAAGTTTTAAGTATATTTTTGTGAATGAATCTTTGGAATAGCTTGTTACTTTCCAAAAAGAGCACCAATCTAACACACTGTCTTGTTACACTGTGCTATATTTTTGAATTTTTTTAAGGTCGTTAGTAAAGACATTGTCTTGTCATGTATTTTTCTGCTCAGTGTTTGCATAAATATCAACATGTTGACTTAAATTTGGTTTAGTTTACATTTGAATTCATCTCAACCTGCTTGTTTTCACAACAAACCTGTTTAGGAGCTTGTAGCACGCTAGCTATTTTGCCCAAGAGGGTTGATTGATAGACAACAAATACTACAGATTCCTACTGGTGTGTTTTTTCAACATTTTTAAAAAAATGTTATCCTCTATTTAACCAGGAAGTTCCTATTGAGATGTTAGATCTCTTCTTCCGGGGAGTTATGGGCAAGACAGCACCTCAACAAGGCT
>JAQFJA010000008.1:11621262-11632611 GCA_029874485.1 Naso brachycentron
ACAGCACCTCAACAAGGCTGCATTATCTTTGAAAAACTCCCAGCTTCCTTTGTCGTGCCCTACCTCCACCAGCTGCTCCTTCTGCTCTGTGAGTGTGCGCGAATACTCCGCCACCGCCTCCAGATTCCCCTCAGCGCCTGCGGCTTTGAGAGCCCGCAGAGGCAACTGCTCCCCATGAACTTTGAGCAAATCTGAGGCATGACCAACTGCCACCTTATGGAGCTGCAGGAGGAAGAAATTTTTCAATTACAGAGCAGAAACAAGAGAAGGGAGAAAACACAAGAGAAAGAAAGATGAGTGAGAGGCGTGAGCAGAGTGGAGGTGACACGGTGACATGGTTGAGATGACAGGTAAGATGAAAAGTGATGGGGAAAAAAGAAAACCAGCTACAGAGGCAGAACATTCAGCGAGAGACAAGCCAGTCATGTTTATGTCTCTGTGTAACTGAGTAGCAGAGATGCGCTGCTGCTCACCTCACGTCTGAGGTCGTTGACGCTCTGGCATGTCTTCAGGATGGCCACCTCCATGTCCTCTGTGGCCTCTTTGGCACTGACAGACTGCTGCTCCACAGAGAGGAAGAGGAGAGGAAAACATGAGGGCCACAAGCAAAGCTGCATTGTTATCTAAAACAGTATGATAATGCTCTAAAAAAAGACGGGAATTGGGATCTTGATAGTATGTTTTTGACATTCCAATTTTATTTGGAACTAGAAGGTTCGCGTATATAATGAATGATTCAAACAAATGATTTCATTTTAATATTGTACAATATTTTTCCTATTTCATACTATTTGACTTGTGAATATTGGTGGACGAAGTGCTTTGATCCTTTATTTAAGTTTAAGTACAAGTACTACACAGTGAAAACAATCCACTACAAGTTAAAATCATGCATTCAATACCTTACTTAGAGCTCCTTCGAGAAACTTTCATTTTGTGTTGACTGTAGCGGTGCGTGTGGACAGAAGCGGTACTAGAGCGAGCATTTGTTTTGGAAGAGAGTCAAAGAAACACGACACTTATTTGCACAAAACCAGTTTGACCAATAACACAAAATACTGAAATTATCTAAAGAAAAATATCCTCCTGCTTCCAACCATAGATAGTAAAAAAAGAGGACAGTGGATTGACCATGCTTGTAAACAACAAATCGTCTCTTCTGGTCTGTGTACCGTAAAGCTTCTCGTAGCATTTCCACTGACTGAGTGGACCGGGCGAAGGCACTGTAAAAGACAGGATCGTAATCTCCTATTTTCGCTGATGGTCTCATTTGCTGATGTACGTAAGATGGGAGACATCAGTATTATATTTAGACTGCTTCATAACCAGTTAAAAAGTCCTCATAGGGTAAAATTTAAGTAAAATTGTATAAATATCATCAGAAGAATGTACAAAGTTTCAAAAATGAAAATAGTTATAATGCAGTAAAATGGTCCCTGTCAGTGGTCTATTATATAGACATATTTACATAAAAATGGCCTGGTTTTTGCAGCTAATCAGAGAGGTAAAGAGCATTTGAAAGGCAAAATCATGACAATTTTGAGATATATAATTTTCACTGGACAAGATAGGTATGAAAAAAGTAACTAGAAACTAAATCTGTCAGACAAATGTATCGGAGTAAAAAGCACAACATTTGCCTTTGAGATGTAGCGAAGAGTAAGTATAAAGTTGCACCAAATGGAAAAACTCAAGTAAAGTACAAGTAACTTGAGTTTGCACTAGTACAGAGCTTGCATAAATGTACTTCAGTGTTACTCTCCATCACTGCCAGGAATCTAGTCGGAATAAAATACATATATTCAGCTAAACTTGCCACAGTAAGAATGAAGAGTACAAACTAGACTGAGCAGAACGCTTAAGAATACATTCAGACCCGTTCTCTATCATTTCAAAACACTGCAGTGTTCTGCTCTTTTCAGTTCTTCAGATGACCTTCAATCGTAAGAGCTGGATGAAGCACTACAGTGGAATCATGTGGCAGCTGCCTCTCTGTGTACTCTGAACACACTGAAAAAGTTTAGGAAAAAAACACAGAGAAACTGCAACATAATGACTTGTGTTTCATAAGTCCATCAAATCTGAAGGCCAAGGAGACTCTGCTGAATGGCAGGAAGGTGCAGAACACTGCGTGATTTTTCTCTTAGTTAACAACAATGGTAATTCAGGTATGTTATTATGCTCCATTGTTCCAGAAGTGATGTGTGAAAAAAAAAGCAAGAAGGCAAAGTGAATGACTGGGTGATCTGCGGAGTGCTTCAGTCTGTCTGCATGGATTTTTGTCTGTGTAGCACGCTGTGTGGGTAAGCTGAACAGACTCTGTATGCCACACAGAAGACCGTCCCTACATGCATTCAAAAAACGTTTTGTTCATAATGTTGCCAATTCCCCTTCATTTCTCACCCTGACAAACCCACATCTCCTCCTATTTGTTTGAATGACTATTTTACATCTTATTATCATTATCTCCTTTTACAAGTTTATTACAGATGAGCTGCTTTTTAGTAGTCTTCATATGGCAGCGTATGTTTCTCATGAATATTCCTGCAGGCCAGGGTGCATCTGTGCAAGCGCGCCTGCTTGTGCCAACATACCGCTTCAACCCAGGCGTGCACCAGCTGCTGAGTGTCCTGGCGGGCCAGCTGGCACAGACCGAGGATGGCCTGCCGCTGCTCGTGGCTGGTGTAGGCCGAATCAGTGAAGTCCTCTGTCCGCTCCACCAGTGCTTCCAGCTGGCTGTCCACACTTTGGGGTGACAGGGTGTACAGGTTCTCCCGCAGGCACTCCACACTGGACTGCAGGAGAGAAGAGCAGAGTTGGGAATTGGGATGTCACTGGAGTTGAAGGAGCATTTTAAGGATTATTTAAAAGAGAGGGTAAATGCTTAAAAGTTACAATAACCAATGTCCTGAAGGAAAACACATTGTGTGCATGACCTTATCATTAAAAAACAGGTGGTGCTGGAAAAAGGTTTAGCCTTCGAGGGACCTTGGGCAAACAAAGATGCGCAATAAATTGTGCATAAACCATCTCAAGCACAAAAACGTTAAAGGTAATGAAGTTTTCCAGCATTTTCATGTTTTCTCTTTTCTCTTTGTATCTTTTTATAACAAAGTTGAAGACAGATTTACATACATTTTTAGTTAAAGTCTGCCTTCAAGAGCAATGAAGCCGTTCATTTAGAGCAAAAACCATCTCCTGGTATTTTCAATAAAATCTTTCTTCCTCTTTTCTCTCAATGGTAAGGCCCTCTCAAAACATGTTTCTTTCATTTCTTTCCTTTGCCAGTGCACAAGCAGCAGAGAGTACATAAGACATAGTGATGCAGCTTCAATGGTGATTCACACAAATGCATGAACCAAATTTTAAAATATTGTCTGGTCGTCTTTGCTAATTGATTTTGCTGATTTTTGCCTTTGTCTTTCTCATTAATAGATTTAAACAATACACTACATTACTACAATTTTCTATAAAATGTTGTGCTCCAGTGATTTTAAATAGTTAAAACTCAACCAAGTGGTTTATTACGTAACCTCGCGGGCCACCATCTCTCAGACGAGCATCACAGACTTAAAGCCTTTACCATGCATCGACTCCGTCACTAAGCCTAATTTCTGATCCTACCTTGAAGTCCTTGATCCCATCGTAGATGCTGGCAGGGAGGATCTTGTTCTCCCCGCCGCTCCGTGCCTCGGTGACGATCTCGATGACCTGCTCCAGGGCACAGCGCATTCGGTGGAACACGGCATCTTTGTTGATCCGCGCCGACTCGCAATCTGGGTGCCTCAGGCAAGTCTTTGGAAGGAATTCAATGTGAAATGTCAAAGCTCACGTCCTCTACTCGTTTCAACTTCTAGCCCTTTTTAGGAGACTTTTTGAACCAATGTTACTCACTTTTTTTCCTTTTGATTATGTGATTTTTTTTTGTAATATTAGAATTCAATCACTGCAGCATTTATGAAACCATGAAAGTTATCAAAAACTTAAGAAGGCCTTAAATCTTTAAGCTGGACTTAATCCATAAACCTCGCTCTGAGGTGAAGTGTGGGTGTGCTAGCAGTTTACCTTGGAGGCTGTGAGAAGCATCATGGTGCATTTCTCCAGCACTGCCCTGGCTGCTGCCATCCGTGCTTTCTTCTTCTCATCCTTCAAGTCCTACAGTACAAACACACACACACACACACACACACACACACACACACACACACACGCATGCCAAAGTTGCAGCTTTTGAGAACGCTCGGGATGTCCGATGGGACATGAAGCATCAAACATATGCAACAAATCTCTTTCATGTTGGTATGGAGCCACACAGAAATGAGGGTTCTTCCAAAACTGATACTGGTATCACAAATGTCCCTGATTTATTGCCTAAAATGTTGAACCAATGTATCATCGACGAGTCTGTACCGATCTGACAGCATGTCATTTATTTATCACAAACAGGACCCCAGTAATTGTCTGATATACACGTTTTGGGTATTGAAATCAGTTTAGGTATTGGTTTAGGTATCTCCCTGAATGTATTCACACATTAAATTGCTAAATACAATTGTCACCTCGAAAAAAAAAAAAAAAGAATTGCTGCCATTACAGGAAAGACTGCTGCCTCTAAACAAGGTAAACCTTTATATTAAAGTTAGGGCTAGGCTGAAGTTCTTATCGCAATATTTTTAGGCTACATCTCAATACACAATATATCTCAATATTTTTAAATCTCTTCCAAAGCACCTTATTAATGCTGGAACTGGGAGACAGAGTCGAACATTTCAAATTTTTTGACCAAATTTCTTCTCTGATGTTACAATGGGGGGATGACTATTGGCACTGTCAAAAATACTAACACAATTCTGTTTTTGATCAATAATCATTAGTAATGTAGATATGTTGACTAAGTGGGTAAAAGCAAATATTAAAACAAGTTGAACTGTCCAGTTAGCTGAAAAAAATATTACATCATTTATTGTAATGCAGCCTTTAAAATCAGGAAAAAATACACTTTATTCCATATCATGATATAATGGGATCCAATATCTCCATAGCGATATAATATATTTATGATGCCCAGCCCCAAAAGTACACACATTCACCATTAATTATAGCACACTGGCACATCTTTAGTCATTGTAAAGCACTTTTTAAGGCCCCTTGCTGCATTACAATATTCTACAACTACTAGGCCAATAACTAGTAATTAATTTTCAATAACCCTCTATTTACCATTTATTAATTTTAGGCAAGGATGTTGTTTTCAATTATATGACTTAACCCTAACTGCCAGAGTAAGGCATTAATAATTACTTTATATGGAGAAATTAGGAGAGGATATACTACTTATATGCACAGTAATAAGCAACTTGTTCATAGTGAAAATGTGAACCATAATATTAAGTGTTGTCCAGTAATAAACAGCTGAAAGTGGGTAGATACGTAATCTGGTGAAGGCCGTTGAATGAACCTCTCCCATCACTTTGTTATAGATAACAAAGACGGTGTGATTATCTGTCATTATTTTTGCTTCTGTGCTCGCCTGGCTTCAAAAGATGAAGATGGTGGATTTTCTAAAGGGCTCTTTGCTTGTGCATGTGTGTGCATGGGTGGGCATGAGTGGGTGTGAACACGACAAGAAAAAAAGATACAGAAAACAGGGTGGCAAATGAGGATCAGGCATTAGCTGCAATGAGGAGAGCTGGATAGAGACATGATGTGGTTGTCAAAACACGAGTCCCGAGGAAAACAGAAAGAGGGATGGTCGATCCCCTCTCCCTGTCTAGATATCGCAGCGGTTGCACTTTACATCAGCTTCTGCAGGCAAAGCACTTTAGTTGCAGAGGCTGAATGTATGCATCAAAGTAGGATTAGCCGTCTTTGACAGAACAAAGTAAAAGAAAAAAGAGAAAGTTGGATGAGTTTCTGAAGCTTTGAGCAAAAGTTTTGTTTTGCAAATTTGCTTGAGTTTAGCTGATCTGCTGCAGAGCGAATGCATCAGAAAGCAGGGGTCAGTTCCCATCAACGGTGAATCGTGCTACAGACAGTATTTGAGGAGAGTGTGAGTCATAACTGGCCTGAACATTTCTTTTATGGATCGGAAAAATAAAAAGACAAATAAGCAAACTTTACAAAGAGGAGAGAAGCTTGAAGGAGCCTTTTTTCATTGTTGTTTCATTGTTGTTGGATTTTTTGGGAACTGTAAATATTTGACTCGTGAATTACTGTTTGTTGGGAGTTTGCCTTCGAATTTAGAGAGTAAATTCTGCAAGTTGCACAGTTTGATTCCACTACCTGCTTGCACATTCAGAATACCATGCCTAGAAAATAACTGCTTATTAAATTACATTCATGTGAATAAATAAAATGTGTTCAAAGTCGCAGAAATAGAGAGACAAATTACTGCATGGTCATAAACATCACTATACATATGCAGCTTTTCTGCCAAGTTAGACCAATTTGCATTTCATTTAATGAGAGAAATGTACAATATGCTGATGATTTGGACTCTTAAAACAGGAAAGCACAGAGATGGTTTCTTTGCATGCTACTCACATTCTGTCTGTCTCCGGTGAGGTGGGCAAACTCCACCATCTCATTGCCAAACTGGCTGAAAATCTGAACAAATTCCTGGAAGGTGCTGACTCTTTCCAGATGGTCGAGGGTAACCAGGACCTGAGAGGAGTGAAAGGGATCAGGATAGTACAGTGAACGGCCACAACTAACTTCTGATGCTGCAGGGTATCATATACCACATTAAAAAGCTGAGAAAATCCTTCGCCAAGACAAAAACTTTGATTTTCACATTATATGTCTGTGTAACTCCAGTGCCACCATTTGAAATAATAACAGCTCTATGTGATGCAATTATATCAGTGATCTCTTAAAATAAAAAAAACAGCAGATTAAGTAGTTCCTAACCTGCACTTTACTTAATAGTAGACTATGTACTGTAGCTGCTAATTTAGCTGCTGACGGTCAGCTAGCTGGCAGCGCTAACGCAGCAGCTTTTATCTGCGCCAGACAAAGAGGAGGAAGAGATGTAATTGTGTTTGCCAGTAATGGAGAACAGGAGGCTGTCGACTGTCTGTCCAAACGAGGCTAACCAGTCATGATTAGGCCCCCTGTTTCCATTCTTGGCTCAGGCTACGGCTACATCCATATCAGGCTGTCTGGCTAAGAGCATAGCCAGGTACAATGGAGAGAGACAGGCGCTTGCTCTGTGTTTTTATGTGGCGGCTTAATGTGCTGCTTCCCTTCAATGACCTCTCCAGTACTCCTTCAGAGAGCTGGTGCTTATCTACCAGGAAATGAAGGACTCGGGAAGGAGTTTGCTGAGGTGAGTGCTTGCGAGAGAGTTAATGCATATCCTTGTCTGCACGTCTCACCTTGTTGCGTGATGTGATTATCTGTTTGATGACGATGCGGTCAGCTAAGACCAGCACTTTGGTGACTGAGGAGAGAAGCAAGCGTGCAGCCTTAACCATCCCTGTCCGATCACTGAACACCGTGACACGTCCGTCTGACTGGGACGGTAAGGCTGATCCCACATCTGTCAGCTGGGCTATGGCATCACCTGCAAGACAGAAGAGGAGGAGACAGTTCATTTCAGCAACACAGATGATTTAATTAACTGCACAGGCAAATATATAGTTAGATACGGTTACTGCAGACATAGTTTGTTGGTGTATAGGGGTGCAAAAAGATTACTTTTTCTCTCCTCCTACTGATTTATTTACATAAAGTCTGAATATCTGCTGCAGATAAAAAGTACTGATCCCACACTAGCGCTTTCTTTTTGCCAAATTTAAAATTCTTCCACACTGTATGGATGTGCCTTACACACAATCATCTAGGAAGGCTTTATTGGAAACCTTTGGAAAAGGGCAGGCACTTTGAAAAAATAATTTGAGGGTATTGGATACGCCATTTTTCTGTCACCGTCTATCGTGGACTGACTTCAACCAATCAGATCAACAAACCCTATGACCAGCGGAGCCATTTGGTAAAGTCGAAGTCAGTCAGGAGAAGAAAAGCTTTCAGTGTTGTTCTTTGTTCTTTCTGTGAAAAAATACTCTGCAGTGAGTGAACAGTTTGAGTGAACAGTCACTCCTTGGTGCATCACACACATAAACCCATGGCTCATGCCAGTACTTCCGGGAGGCTGACCAGTCTAACAGCCAGAGATGGATAGTTTGAAGCCTGGAAAGATGGATTTGCATGAAATTATGATCTTGTGATCAGGCAAGTCCAGCTGCCTTGCAAGGTTAGTATGGGTGCTCACTTCAAAGACGACAACTAAAAATTAAAGCCTGGGAGACACTGACACACAGTTTATGATTTTATGCCAATATAATGTAAAATCCTCTTGAAATTTTTCACCATTTTTAGGCTGTCTGATTATCTGATCCAACAAATATATATGACTAAAGTAACAAGAAATACGGTACAGAAAAAAAAATGAAACACAGACAAGGAAAAGCTAAATTTGGAGAGCCAGAAGAAAGGGACTTGTGGTCAGACTTCAAGTATTTCTGGCTAACTGTCAGACAGATTCAGGGAGAGTCGCCTCTCAGACCCCAAACATGCTGGAGGGTTCACATATCCCATCTGGCCTGGGAGTGCTCAGGGATTCCCATGGAAGAGCTGGGAGACATAGCTGGTCAGAAAGACCTTTAGGCTATTTTGCTTTGCTGTTGGAACTAAGATCAAAACCAAGATGAGAGGCAGAAAATGAAATAATGGATGATTGACTGATAATCTCCTAAATGCCCTCTAAGTTAGTTGGTACAACACTCTGAAGCAATGTTCTTTAAATCTGCCACTCATCACCTCCAGAAGAACATCTCGTACCGGACAGGATAAAACATAACAGTACTATATTGAGCCCAGTGGTACGACAGCTATGCCGGCCTGACCCAGAAAAACTACTGGCATGCTCTACGAATTATGTGAACAATTTTAAGGAGAAGACAACTAAGGCCCTCAAATACAATTGGCAAATTAAACACACACAGAATATGTAAGGCAAAAAATATTTGTCCACCGTCCAACTTTCTCTTTAACTTGCTAATATCAGCCCCAAATAGGGAAGAATACAGAGTTTTAGCCTAAATACCCATCACCAAAATAGTTCCTATTGAGAGGAAAATGTCCAGAGTTGAGAGCGGGAGTGAGCAGGAGAAAAATCTCAGTGAAAGGAGGGGGGGAGGGGAGATAGCTGGGTCCCTATCGGGTCACGCAGCTTGGCTGTCTATTTGGTTTGGCTGGTCCTTTAAAAGAAGCAGCGCTGACGAACTGATTGCATCCGACAGGCTGCTTTTCAGTGCCAGCCCTGCTAACCAGTTAAAACATCCAGGCCTGGCTCACAAAGACTGCTGCTCAACTCCCATGACACGAGCAAGGTGGAAAGCAGAGGGGGCCCGCTGCCTCCTCTGAAACCAAGAACATGGAAGGTATAGACAGGAGAATGGATTTTCATTAACTTAAAGGTCAAACAGAGCTATCACGTTTGCCTCTTTGTTATCATATGTGTTCGCAACCTTTGCATCTTCTGTTCTGTGAAATTAAGCTTTGTACCTACGTGAAAATCATGCATCAGGTGTAATGAGTTCTGCTTTTTTTCTGTATGATAAATTTATTATTCATAAGTAAAAACTTGAAAGGGCAATCCTTGATGTGTTGGTACAGCCCTCACAGGCAGTCGATCTCGCATGACTCAACGGACGGCAATGTCTGTCTGTCAGTGGGCTGCGATGAAATTTGGTACAGACGTTCACGTTCCCCTCAGGAGGAACTGGATTCCTTAACTTGCCATCACCAGCTCAGCATCTAAACTGTCCTATACCTTGTTTTTAAAACTCTTTCATCATCTTCACAGCATGTCGTCTGTATGCCTACCACTCCTAACTAGCAAAGCGTGCTGACAATGCTATGCTAAGATGGTGAACATGCTAAACATTATCCCTGCTACACATGCAGCCCCATATAGCTTCACAAAGCTGCTACTTCTGAAGATTTATTTCTGTAACATTCATGAGCAAAAACATAAAAAAGCTCATCAGTGATGTGTTGCAACAGCACTTAAAGGTGCTTTTATTCCCTCTTTTTAACAACTTAATGCCCTGCACCTGCAGTACACACATAGCGCAGTATTTAAACACCCACATACTCTCCGTGCTATGCCTTAATATTGATCCCATCTACCATCTTATCTTGGATCTTTTCGACAAAGAAAGACAAAGTGAGACAGAAACGTGAAAATGTGAGAATGACACTGAGAAACTGAGTGAAAGAGACAGAGACAGAGATCAAACACAGATTGCCTTCACTGACCTGCCTCATTGGATCTCTCCACTGCTCTGATGATGGGTAGCATCTAATTAAACTAGTGCTTTCAGCCTGCCTTTATTTCATTCATTATGGCACACAAGGCTGAAGCCTGCCTGATTAAACTCTCCCCGCGGCTAGGTATTAGAGAAATGTCAATCCTTCACTAACTAGCGTTCTCTCTCTCGGGGACTTAAAGACTCTAAAAAGTTCTTTCTTTTCTATCCCTGAAGATGTCTCCATCTTTTCTTTGAAAAAAAGGCTTGACAAAAAACGCCTCCTTTGCTAAATCAAGGAACAGTTGTACAGTGTCTGTCAGGAGAGGTGCGAGAGAAAACTGTGACAACTCCTCCTGAAGAGGAAAGTGAGAACTGGAATAAATTAGTCACAGTGGGAAACGCACACGTTACACTAGCCCTATCATTTACTGGGCCTTACCTTTGGACACACACACACACACATTCAAACATTCACATTCATACACTTTCTCATCAGTCTCCTCTCCTCCTCCCACCATCGCTCTCTTTGTCTGAGTTTTAGCCGTCTTTACAAATCAGAGCTGTGCACGGATTAAACGCTTTGCTGCACGAGCTGGTTTCCCCAACATAAACCTATTATCACGGTGTTGTGTCTAAATTCTCCTTCAACAAAAACAATTCAATATTGTTTCCGGTCTGCTCTGTTCAAGGCTAAATGAGGTCCTTGTTTTGCCTGATAAAAACTAA
This sequence comes from Naso brachycentron, assembly GCA_029874485.1. Classification (NCBI taxonomy): domain Eukaryota; kingdom Metazoa; phylum Chordata; class Actinopteri; order Acanthuriformes; family Acanthuridae; genus Naso; species Naso brachycentron. The sequence goes on from JAQFJA010000008.1 coordinate 11,632,305, forward strand.
GTTTCCAAAAATAAAAAAAACAGTGTTTCACCACAACTATCTAAACACAGACCTGCAAAACAGTTGAGACAGACAGGAAGATACAGGGGGTGACGTGTGCCTAGTGTGTGCTTCTAGACACGCTGTAACAGAAAAATGCTGCAAGAAAGTGTGGGAACACTGAGAGAAACAAATTCCTGACAAAATCATCACCTCTTCTTTCTCAGGTTCAATAAAAGCTGAGGAGTGATCCTCAGCTTTTATTGAACGCTCTTGTTTCTTCACACCGGTTGTCACTGCCTCCACCCCTCCTACAACCCTCCGTGTC
>JAQFJA010000008.1:11660200-11678077 GCA_029874485.1 Naso brachycentron
CAGAGCAACAGAGGAAGGGTGGAAGGCATGCAAACAAGGTGCTATAGCTTCTTATATATGGATACTTCCTCCTAACACCAACACACTGAACCCACATTGTAAAGTGAAGGGTATCAATGTGTGCTCAGTCAGTGTTACTAGTTACTCGGCTGGCTTTCAAGCCTCACACTCAATGTGACACTGCTGCACAAGGTAAATACATTTTAAAGTGAAATTCATCAAATAACTGCTAATTATACATCACTGAATATTTGCAACCAAAGTAGTGTAGAGACGGTACATTCTCAGTTAAGTCAAACCATGAGGATGAAATTGGAGAAATATTGCAAACTTAAAATGTTTAAAATTTCTGCCTATTCAGAACTGGAAAAGATAAGATAACATTTGGTATTCTGCGTTCTCAGTGTCCTTCACACTCTCTTTGTTCTATCATGTCAAACCTCATCTCTTTAAAAGAACTCATTATCGAGAGGGGAGAAGTTCAAAGACGCTCGAAGAAAGCAATTAACACATACAAGCCAGACTGGAGGATTCCTCTGTGGTACAGTCAGCGATGTTGCTGTTGGAGAGGAAGAGAAGAACAAACATCACGACAAGGAGAGCTTTGGGATTTGAGTCAGATGTGTCTGTACTGTATGATTTTAAATGGCATAAATTATTAGACAAATAGGCTGTACTTCAAGGACTTGCATAATCACATTCAATCAACAGCATTTTTCAGTATCACTTCAAATATCCTAATCCATTACATATCAGTTAATCCTCACAGGACCAGGAACCTATTCAAAGAGAATTTCAAACTGTGAGGGCATTGGAGAGTTTAAGGGAGGTATAGTGGGAGGACCCTGAGGCAAGGATACTACATAAGGTGAAAGGAAAGTAGGGCTTTTCCATTTGCACCATGTTGCACAGATTTGCGCTTCCATTACTGGTTTAACGCGCAGAGCTGGAGATGGACCCAGTCTCCAGAGTTTGGCCAAAGTGCAGCGGGCCCTCCTCCAAGCAGGTTGCAGTGGCATCTCACTAACTGCAGCCAGCACCTGGACGACCCCCTTCCTCCCTCTCAAACAAACATGTGTTACAAGATTCAATTTAAGTCTGTGTGGAAGACCAGAGAAAAACTCTGTGCGTTCAGCTCTTAGTTTCTTTGTAGTTTCTAATTGAATCTCTTAAGTTTCAAGCTTCGTTTCTCTCCTGCGTCTCTGTTTGCACTTCTGATATCTGCTTTGTTTCACTCTTTCGTCATGTTTGCCTCCAGCTGAATGACAGCTCAGTTAAGATACTGCTGATGAAAACACATCATATCATATCCTGATGTCATGGCTTTGTTATAAAAGCTTTTATATAACACAATAACAAGGCAGTTTTATCATGGAGATGTGATAAGATATTAAAAGTGTTTTAAACAAAATCAGCAGACCTTTGCAAGCGGCAGTTTTTCAACAAACCAAGTCTACTGATACTGCAGGACGTAAGTACAAGCAGAAACATCCACAGTGGGATGTTAGATGAAGAGCTGCAGACAACAGGCTGCAAACAGCTGACCAGCAGGTATTCTTTTTTACGACTGAAAAACACTCACACCGTAAATAACAGGACTTTTATTGTGAAGAATTTATTGGAAATGAAATGTGTTTATCCACCGTTTTACAGCCGCCCCTTTGACCACTCATCACAGCCACTGATCAGCCATCTGCTTTAAACGTCATTGCTTCATCAGTTAAAAACACACCTTTTAAGAAGGTAGCCATGTGGTAGGAGATGTGAAAATCCCTGCAGTTCTGATTCAAACCGAGTCAAACCAAGCCAGCACATGTGCACTAAATTAAAGTAAATTAGGCTGCTAAAGATTCTGGAAACTGAGTGCTACAATTTGCAACAAAATTTATACTCCTCAGAGCAAAAATATTATCTCTAGTGCCTGACCAATATATCAGTTTGCCAGATATATTGGTTTCTGCGTATAAGTTTCACGATATGTGGGGCCTCCAGTGGCTCAGGTGGTAGAGCAGGTGCCCCATATACAGAGGCTGTGTCCTCACTGCAGCAGCCACGGGTTTGATTCCACCTCTGGCCCTTTGCTGCATGGCATTCCCCCTCTCTCCCCCCTGTTTCCTCTCTACTCTTCAGCTGTCCTATCCAAGAAATAAACGCCCAAAAAGCCCAAAAAATACCTTAAAAAAAAAAGTTTCACGATATGTGCAGATATTAAAACAGTATTTTAAGGTTAGAAAAATAAAAATGCTTGGACTAGTGATTTAAAATGGTCTCTTTACATGGCTCTTCCAAAAGAGGGGCGTCCATTCTTTAAAAGCTAATAAGTGAAATGTTTACTGTTCAGTGTGCTGATGTTTGGAATAAAGTTTGTTACAATTTAAGATATCCTACCTCTATTACATATCTTTGTCACAAGTATTTGATAACCATATTCCACATATGTTACATTTATAATATCAGTGTCTATATCTGCATCGGTCCCAAAAATCTCATACTGGTCAGGACTTAATTACCTCCAATGTCAGCCTGGAAATCATAGGAAAGAACACTCCATATAAACCTCAAGCTCACCTGAAAATCAACTCTTTAATCTTTCTTCAATATTAAAATAATCCATTGATAGCTGTCTGGGCATTTACGGGTACACTGCAAACAGACAATTTTGCATGCTTTGATTGGTTCCACTTTGCAGCAATTTAAAAATAAATAAATAAATAATATTTTTTAAAAAATAGGCCTTTAGTTGAAGCCAACAGCTATCAAACTGACTTCATGGGAATATCATACTTTCTGTGAATATTTCCCAAAGCATTATGGGAACTTAAGTTCCAAAACTTTAACACAATTTTACACAAAATCAAAGTAAAACAAAGACAAATTACCGTAGTGAAAAAAAATCATTCACTAACTTTATATCACCTTGCACTATCAATATTTTCGAGATATAATAATAACACTGTTTTTTTCTATAGGGAGGCACCTGTTGAAAAAGCATTAAGTTAAAATGACATGCCCCCCAATCAATTTTGTTTTTTCAAGGCAACCTCACAACTCGCACGGCTTCCTGGCTTCTCCAGTATTTGCAGAGCTTCTCCTGGCAGGATTCAGACCCCACATTGTGAACAACTGTCCCAGTCAATGTCATGTGCTCAACACTGGAATTACCACTCCACTGAGCCAACACAAATGGGATACAAACAACCGCCTGCCAAACAGTGATCTGTTTACCTGCGGTTGTCCAGGCAGCAGACAATATAGATACGTTGTGGAATATCTCTGGCAGTCCATGACAGGACGAGTGGGAGGGTTCAAGCCTGACAGATTACAGTAAGTGGGCTGTCCTTTCACGCTTGAACCTCCTCTGTCCTGACAGCATGTACAGTAACGCCTCATGCCTCTGTCCATCCCTTTATCTCCATACCTGCTTTCAGTGCTGGCAAGCCACTGGATACCTGCTGTCTTAGCTACTTCACTTACAATGATGTGTTGCTATTCAAACATTACCAATATACAGCTGCAGGACAACTGGCAGGCGATGTGATGTGCTGTTTCCCCTAAAAGTTCACAGATGGCCTCCACGCGACAACAGAGTAATTAATGTCAATAAGTATGTCCTTGTCTGTGCTTCTGGGCGTGGGCTTATGCATCTGTTTCAATCCACAGGGTGCTTCCAGTGAGGCTGGACATAACAAAACACTGCGCTACATTAGGCACCACATCCCTGCTGATAGAGATCTCTTCCTGTGTGCTTGATCGCTATCTAATCACCATAAACTGAGAATATGATGTAAATACAGGCTGGGAGAGGGCCAGAACAGCCACTTCACACCAACAAGGAGGCAACAGTAAGCCTCTAATAGCTTTCGCAGACTTTAAATGATGCATATATTGTAGGCTGAACATTGTGAAGAAACACTTTATTATTTGAACATAATTCAATTATGGTGATAAGTGAAGTAAAAATTGCCTTTGAAACATTTAATACCCCCATATCACTGCAGCAATAATGTCCTGGTTAGGCTTTATAATGACTAACTACTAACAGTTTTTTAGCAACTATTTCTTCAGCACAAGTCTAAGTGTCAGACAACTCAAAACGTGGACAAATTAATCCAAATTAACTCCACTCTGTGTGACTAAAAGCCACTAGAGGGCCCTACTTTACAGATGACTGGTACCTGAAAATCCTTTTTATTTTCAGATGACACCGAATGCAAGACGTTAAGAAATGTGAGCACAGGAAGCGCCACTCCGAGGCTGTCTGATAATGGGAAGGAATGATGCTTAATCGATACTTTGTCAAGCTCCCAGTTACAGCAATACGTCTTGGTCAGAGCCAAAGGCTTTCCTTGAGACAATTAAAAGTGGTTATCGCTATTAGCTACAGCCTTCAGATAACTCAAATGGCAGAGGGTGAGATAGCTTTTTTCACCATTCTGCTGGTCTCTCCGGGTGACTGATCCCTTCAGGCGCACCTGTGCAATCACTCACACACGTTAACCAAAACACACACACGAAAAGACACAGCTTTAGCCTCACACTGGAAGTATATTAGCCAGGGAGAGGTCAATGGATCGACATGCCAGACAGCCCCTTTTATCGGCACTTAAAAGAGAAGAGCGATCTGTAATGACTCCCCTGATAGCAATAGTGCGAAAAGGCGTACGAGGGAGGACAAGGGGGAAATACTGGTCAAGTAAGCCTTGCACATGTGTGTTTATGTCTCTGGTGTGTGTGTGTGAATGTGGGAGGTTCAGGGGAGTGAGAGTAGTCATCAAAAAAGAGAATCTGAATTCTCCAAACTAAGAAAGTTAAGTGACTAATGCAACCACTTTAATAGAAAAGAGGGGAGTTGGAGTGGAATTACATCTCATTTCAATCTGATGGCACGGCGTTGCCGACTGCCAGTGTGTACTACCTACCACCAAGAAAGAGCTTGCCTCAGATCCTCATTTACAAAACAATAAGTGAGTCAGACTCACCGTGATTCATATATTTGATGTTTGAACCAGAGGGGATCTGCTGAAACAAAACACCAAACCGCACAATCAAACTCAAAGAGAGGGAAGATAAGTTCACTACTGTATAGGCAAATGAATGAGTGCCAGTGTCAGTGTATACATTGGCCACTCTTCAAAATCTCCTGCTAATGATGGCATAACAGTAAAAATAGAGGCCTTGTGCAGCTGAAATTATGTTATCAGACACGCTGTTGTTTTGGTCGAAGCTGCCAAGGGTTGAAGGCTGACAGAGTGACAAAAAATGCAGGTGAGAACACATAAAACCTCAAACACCCGCACCAGAGATTCAATTAGTTTCTTTCCTCCATAAGCAAACATTCACACAAACCAAAGTACGCAAATACAAAGACACAAGTCAAAGCGGAATCCCCCACCGTCCTTCCACGAACAAACACTAACACACACAATAAAGGCTTATTTTGTCTCATTCCCTGGAGGTTAGTATATTTTGGTCTGTGAGTGTGTATGCACACGCATTCATGCCTGTGGCGCACTGTAATCCTCATGTGGTTTCACCTTCATGCCAGGGACCCATTTGTCTTCATTATCATCATACGGCTGGAGGAAGCAGATCTGTTAGGACTCGTGGCAACAGCGAATGCCTCTCTGTCTGGGAATAAAAAACAACTTCACTACCTGGACGTCTGTCATGTCATTCCCCACCACAGGAGCAGGAGCGTTAAGAGGAAAATAATGCCTCATACCTCAATAGAACTCCATTTTCGATATTTACCCCAAAGAGGGCTGAAAATTTGACTGATTACAGAGCTGTTATGTGATGACTATGTTACTGTAGCACCTTTTTTGTCAGCGTTTTGTGTAATGTGGAATTTATGCGGCAAAATGCTAATGCTCTGAGCAAATCACACCGTCAAACCTGCCACTGAGCTTTCGGTTGGGTAATAAATACGCCATTTCAATCCAGTTTGTGGGCACAATGAACATGGAAAAGCTTTTTTACCCTCAGTCCTTTTTAGCACATCGAGGGCAAAATTGCAAGCACCACAGAACCCCTGGAAGCATGACAAAGTCGATGCTAACAAACTTGGACAGAAAACGGATTTTCCAGGCCCAATTATAGTAGAAAATCTTTTAAGAAAGTCCTGGCTTAGACCCGCAGAAAATGATGGAGCTGGCACAGCTATGTTATCACAAGGCCAGGGTGTCACAAGTGTTTTAACGTTCACCGATCTGATCAAAGTCTCAGATATTACTCCCTGGCCCTCATTCATTCCCACGTGTCTTTACCTCAAAACAACACCCTTACACCTCATCAGCTTGAGGACCACCATGTCCGCACCCAGATGGGGCTGCTGTGTTTTTACTAGGAACACACCTCAATTATAAAAAACCCTGGAACAGAGCTGTTATTTCACTAATCACCACTTCAAAACAGGAGTCGGATCTCAAGGAAAAAGCAGCCAGATTACCGCTAATTGCCTTCCAGCTGGCTACGGAGCACATCACAGGTAGGACGCCCGCAACAGCCAGACACATTCACTTGGTTTCCCCTCTCTCTGTGTGACGGCCATTACATTTTTGACCCCCACCTGAGCCATCCATTATCCTCACTATGCCCCTCACAATGCAAGCCCATTGGTATGGAGATGGCTGTAGCAGAAAAGGTGAAGTAAGGCATATTAGTGAATTCCCAGCTTAGGAGAAAGCTTCGGTTAAAATCAATACAGGCCCCTTCTTTTCTGGAGAGGGTGTGAATGGTCAAAACGAAGGGGGGACGCAGATAGACGACATCCAGGTGGCCACATTTACGAAAACAGGACGGTGACACATTTAGATGTAATCTAAATTGCAAAAACTCTGAGTAGTGCTGCATACACAAGGACTCAATTAGACAGGTGAGCACACAAACATGAAAAGAGAAGAGGTGAGTGGGACTGTGTGCGTGTGCATGTGTATGTATCTGCTTTGTGTGTGTGTGAGTGTGTGTGTGTGTGTGTAAAAGTTGGTCTATAATTACAGCCTGGTGGGAGTGAAGCTGATAACAGAGGCCTGAGAAGATCAACGTCACAGCAAGAGGAGAGGACGGGAGAGGAGAGGAGACAAGATATACAATAAAAGAAGGGGACAGTGCATGATACCTTATCAAACATCAGCTTCTCTCACTGACACTGCTTTTTCATTTCCTCCTTGATAGTTATCTAATGACCCATGCAACACATAAGCATGCATACACCGCACAGTCACACACACGCATACACACACATGCATACAAAGCTCCATTAGTGGGAAAGCAGCACAACACAGCCCACACAGTCATTACATTTACGCTGACTATAATAATTAAATTAATAATCCAAGTAAGGCGATACTGATTCTTAGAATCGTCACATAAAGCTCTTAACTGAGTTATCTTACTCACATTAAGGAGGTAATCAGAGCAGCACAGTTGGGTTAAACATCAGTCTTTGTAATGAGCACTGAGACAGACAGATTTCTTTTGACATTTGCAATCCTTTTATGTCCCTATTTTATTCCTATTTCCTACAAGAGAGTCGTCTGGCATGTTTTCTTCTAGGCATGAACCCTACAAGCACACAACTAGCATAGATTACTACATAAATATCACATGTAAGTAACAGGGATGATCAAGTTACTATGAAACGTGTAGGGCGACAACTGACAACTATTCCCATTTCTGAAATTTTCTCCATATGCGATAAATCCCGTGTTCTATAGAGATTTAGATGACGGCATAAAAATGCAAATAAAAAGTTCTCAGAGCTCAATTGTGACATCTTAAAATGTTTCATCTGACCAACAGTCCCAAAGAAACACAGTTTAATATTATAGCAGCCAAACAAAATTTGCAACTATTCACATTTGAGAAGCTGAAACCAGCATTTTTTTTAAGTTTTGCTCTACTTTGCATGACCAAAAGGAGCAATGGGGGGGCAAAATATTATCCAAGTGACCCTTAAATGCTACTTATTATTTCCTGCAGTTCTGTTTGGCTGTGGCTGCCATTAGGTTGTTATCTGCTCAATGTTTGGCCCTTTAGCTAATTAGTCTGCCTAACCGGGAGCTTCAAGCAACAGCTGTTAAGTTGTAAAGCCATGTTTTATTTGTTTGAATGGAGTCAATTTAAAGTAATTTTTTTTTAACTTATCAGGTAACAGTTATTTACAACCTTTTTCCCTCTTATGGCCAGTAAACTGATTGTGTTAAATGGGCAAAAGTTATTGTCTTATATTGATTGCAGGTCCGTGAATTGCACGGAAATTGTACTGTGGCAGACTTTGTTGTATCTGCAAATTTCTATCATTGTCAAAACAATCAATATCATACAGTGAAGAAACTTGTGATTTATTCCCCTAATTATAGCTCCAGAGTGATTTACAGGCTCCGATCAGAACTCTGGGGACCATGAGGACACAGCGAGCAGGGAAAGGAGAGGTGTGAAGAGGGATAAGAGTGAGAGGATGGTCGGGCATCAGCAGCGATTTTCATGTCTACTCTGTGATCCAGGATGAATTTTGACATCTACAGAGTTAATTATTGTTGGAACAGCGAAAAGACAATCCAAAATGACAAATTTGTGGAGTTTGTTTTCTTTTGTTTCTGTTTGAAAGAAGCGTGTTTCTCGACGAGCTAACAAAGCAATAAAGCTCCAGACAGAACAGGACAGGCCTTGCTGATCAGCATGCAAACTTCAGTAGATTTTTCTGCAACACAGTACATAAATGTATTTAACATAACATCATAACTGTTCCGGCTGTACACTCTGTTAATAATGTTTGTTTATTTTCTGAATCGTTTTAACATAAACTCTAGCCATAAGTTACACACTGCTCCTTTAAATGATAATATCATTATAAATGAGTTATCATAACTGCAAAAGAAGCTGTTCAGCTCCACATGTTGTAGCCATATTTGCAGTAATAATGTAAAATGCAAGTATGTGCATGTAACCACACGGGATGGAAAGTGCTCACAGCAGGTGGAAATGATGGTCAGCACCAACCGAGTGACCGTCCTTCTAATGACATCCCAACAACAACAACAACAAAACATAACATATGGAGATAACAGCCCTTGGAAATGTTGATTCTCTCAGCAATGCAGAGCTCTGTTGCTATGGGGACATGCCTCACACTGAGCAAAAAAAAAAAAAAAAAGTTAGGAAAGATTGTCCTTGAGGCCCACTGTTCAACCGTGGATTGTAATATCTTGAATGCTGTTACAGTGTACTGCACATTCTGCTATGCTATAGACTGGAGCTCAGCCAGTCCTTTTCAGAGGGCATGAGTGCACAATAAGTTTGCTGCAGCGTAAATATTATTTTGATAACGCAGTGTACAGCAGATTTGCTGGATGCTGTTGCACATTTTCAAAGCAGTGCTTAATAAGTATTCTCACAGTAACCTTATCCGGATTGGACTTTCTAAACTTTCTTTTTATTGTACTTATGAAGGAAAAAATCAAAATGACCAGAGATGCAAAGCTGCTATAAAGCAAAATCCCAAACAGATGTTCATTTCTGATAACTAACCCTAACTCCACTCAGTACAGGATGATGGTATATCTTTCAAAATGAGCCAGTGCAATGAGAGGGAGGAAGTAGACTTTCAGCATTTGCGGGGGAAGAACAGTGTCAGAAACCTTCCATCGTGGTATTGTCCAGACTCTCTTAACTCACCAGTGAGGCGCCTTTCTTTCCCACTGTGTCTCCGCAGACAGCAGAGCAGAACAACAGAACATTTACAGGTTTCTGGCCCTGTAACCTCATGCACAACAAGGGGATGTTAGCATTTATAAGAGTGGGGGTCACCCCCCTATTCAGGACACGTAACTCGCCTCCCATCCAGTGACGTGCTGGAAACAACAGTCATGTTAAAAGCAAAGAAGAAGAAGTTCCATAGAACTGAATCACCTGCTCAAGTGCCTTAAATGGAAAATAACAGCCTACAGCTGCATTGTTGAAATAAAAAAAAAATCTTTACAAAAACGCATAGGAGGATGCACTCTACTTTGTTTATACTATACAATACATCCTCCAAACCCCTACTCCATGCTTTGAAAGCTGGGCTACTGTTTCAAGTGTACAGGAGAGGAGTTGTTGAAAGAGTGCAGTGGCCCTAAGTGGGTCTTTCATCTTCTTCTGTTTATTGAAAAACAAAACACGTGCCTTAAAGTGGCCCAATTAGGGAAGTGGGAGTCACAATGCAGTTTGGGACTGAGGACACAACTTCTGGGACAAACTTAAATCCCTTCTTGTGCAGTATTTTCTAAAGTAGAGTGAGGGGATTTTGTGGTAAACCCGACAAAACACGTATATATATATCAAATGTATTTAATAGTTTCGTTTTTGTTTTTGTTTCTCGGTATCTGGTTTAATTTCTCTAATTATTGCTTCCCCATTTATAGTCTGTTGTGTAACTCTGTAATCTGCTACAGTAATTTCTGCCTAACAACAAAATTTGCGTGCGCAAGTCTCATTTTTATCCGTTTAACATGATCAAAGTTTCGCTCATATCTTTGCTGTATGCAGCTTGGCACAACTTGGTAGAAGGCTGTCATGAATTATTAACCTTTATTGACGACAAGAATGGCAGTAGTTACAATGTAACAACTTGTAGTGACGTTCAAATTCCCCGCACGTGAGACTGCCTTAAAATCCAGCACGAGACGAACATGTACATCCAGGTAAACAACACGAGAGGCAAAGTTAGCCTCGTGTGTTCGAACGCGACTGTTTGGTGAAGCCAAAGTGGGTTTTAAAGTGAAATAGACTCATAAATTAAAACAGAACTACTTGTTTAACGTGTGCGAGGCACTCACCTGCGACACCAGCGGAATAAGCGTCTGCTCCACCGAGCGAGTTTTGATTTCCAGCCCGGAATCAAAGTTACTGTTGCCGCACGGAGATGAAGCCATTCCCGCCGAGCTTTCTCCCTCCCTGCCTGACACACAATGCACGGCAGCGCTGAGTTCACCAAGAGCCTTTTTCCTCGCTGTTTCGCGGCTGCAAACTACTGAAACGGACTTGCTGTGACACACCGGGGTTTGGCAATCGGTCGCGGTCGTTTACCGAGCGGCTCTCCGCACACGCATGCTGTTTTAATCCACTCCGGCTCGGTGGCTGTGCCGCTGCGCCCGCTAATGTCCATGTAGTTTACTCAACAGCGGCGGGGAAGCGGACTGCAGCACACCACAGTGGGCAACCACACACACATACACGCACACACACACACGCACACACACACTTTCAGGTTACCACTGCTTACGTGCAACTCAGGGCTGTCCACAGACTATTGCAGCTCATCTTCTTGCAGGATCATAATGAATGCTTTGGTTTTAATCCGCAGCAGTTGTGTAACGCGAGATAAAACATTAAAGGTAGAATCACAGTATTTGAATTCATTCATCAGCACTGCACCTATTTGTGTGGTTATAGCGTGCAGAAAAGGAAGTTTTGATTTAAAAATTCATGCAAGTCTCATTCAAATTTTAGAGGATGGTCAGCCTATAGGTGTTTTAGATTTAAAAATTCATCACCCATATGCCCACGCAGATTGCAGAGGATTTTGCATCCAGTGGCCTCCAGAAAAAGGAGTGATGCATTCCTCTGAGCACAGCTCTGGTTTGATCCCTGAGACGAAGAGTCCCATATCATCCTCTTGAGTCTGAGATTCCCTTATCATCCCCTCTAAATACACACCAGATCTGCCAATCAAACCAGCACCGCACTGAGCCGCATGGGACAGCTGCACTGACGGGAATGTGCTATCTGTCTTGCAGAGTTGCCAGCTTTACCTTTCTGTCTGTCTGGAGAAAGCATTAAGTCTCATGAAGCTGCCATATGTGGAGATTTAGGCTACCCACGGTCCAAAACCTGAGAGGAGGACTTCATGTAGACCAGTGGCTCCGGTGTTTATGATTCATGCTGCTCTGTTTTCAGTAAAAAATCAGTAAAACTGTGAACAAACATTGTCAAAAAATATAACAGAGCAGCTGTTGTTGCTGGAACCCACATCTGGCTGAATTTTTCTACTCCTCCTTAGACTACGAGAATCTTCCTCTGCGGACAGATTTCAAATAGAAGTCCTGAAAATCTGTTTGCCAGAGCTCAGCATGGAGCCCATCAATAAGACTGCAATTAGATGTGTGTTAGCAGTTGTGGACTGTGTTCATAGATCTGTGTGTTTTTTCTTGCACTATTTTATCACTTTTTCTTTCTGTATACAGACGGAAAGTCACGATGCACGAGGTACACATGGGTATAAAATCCCTCATTCCTCATTTAACAACTGCCAACGGCTAACACACCCCCACGTCTCACTCCAAACTGCTTTCACAATACAGATCCCACAATCTAAAAAATTAAAAAGAAACCATAAGTTGCATAAGTAACAAAAAAATCAATGCAATTAGCCTACAAGTCTATGTAGATTTAAGTCTTTTGATGCATGCAAGCAGGTGAATCTTTGCATAAGATGATGTGCTCCTCAGAAGAAAGACACGTTGACATTTCATCTCTAGCAAACTAACCAACTTTGAGGTCATAGTGACTCACATAGACTTCATTTCTTGATGGAGTAAATCAAGTGTCAGAATGTCCTAACATTTTCTGCCCAGTGTATGGCATCACCAACATGTGATCCGTTTCTGCGTCAGAGTTTCTTTAAATCTCTCTGACGCACTTCGAAAAAAGAAGAACAAACGTTTATCCTGGCAATGCATCGTCTCTCTTGTTGTTTACTGTCTCATATCCATAACAGGACTTAGAATATTTTATTGCCACCAATCTGACCAAACTATTGCCAAATTCTCTGTATCCTCAAGTGGCTCCAGTAGCTATTTCTAACTTTACAAGAGCAGCAACTGGATGATAAGTGGTGAGTAACACTTCATATTACAAACAGCAGATGGCTGAGAGCAGATATGGCTTATAAGCGCTGCACTTTGTTAGTGGGAGCCTTTGCTGCTTGCTTTATCATCAGCTATGGTGGCTGGCTAGCGCTCTCAGCAATAGAGACAATGCTCATGTGTGTATGAGTGTGTGTGTTGGGTGTGTGTCTGTCTGCGGCTCTCAGGCCCAGCCATTATTTATTCAAAACCCCAGAGCTATGCTTTAGTTTAACCCTCCCTGTTTACATAGGTTACACTCCACACAGACACACACACACACACAAACACACTGCATCATTATAGAGGCATGCATGCAGTTTGGCTGGCTGTGTTCCACTTTGATGAATGGCTCTACTACTTAACAGATAATATCTGTAAGGTTTGGGGGGTTTTTTTTGTTTTTTTTTGTTAATCTGCTCTGAGGCTCTTTTCCAAGCGATGAAATGATAACATGCTCCACTCAGGCTACTTGCTTTGCAAGATATTAGCTTGTGTTGCTAAATGATACTTTTCACAGATGATAAGTTCAAGAGGCGGAGTAGAATAAGACATGTGATACATCCTGTAACATCTCAGAAATAGTCAAAGGACCATACCTGTCTATTTTTGACTTGTAACCATTTTGACCATGTGTATGCTTGTATACTTGTGTATACTTCTCAGGCTGCATTTTTTTTAACCCCATTCACTGCCATTCATGTTGAAACAGGTTGTAGAAACACTGTGGGGCACGTGAAAGTTGCTACGTATAGGAAATTCACCCCTCTAAAGAGAACGTCTGCTTTTATTTGGTCAAAAATCGCTGAGCTAAAGAGAGAGTGGAGCCATTGAGATAAAGGTAATTACGCCTGGAAAAATAGTTCCTTACAAGTGCTGCCTTTCTTAGCTCTAATATTAACTAACGTCACACATTTTCAGTTACTTTCTGTAACGTATGCTGACAAAATGTAAACAAACATGATATCTCATAGATAAACGTATTTGGGGAAAAACGGGGGTTTAAGTAACCTATGTGGCCGATGTTGATTAAGTACAATAACATGCTGCTGGTCACAGATGATAGATTCAAGAGGCAGAATAAAATAAGTCTAGTGTAATATCTCAGTGGGCAAAGTGAAGTTATAATCTGGGACAAACAGCTTCCAATCCACAGGCTCACAGACACAATGATGCATTCTCATTAAGTTTCTCATATGTTTTCTAGCTGCAAAACAAGCTTGTTTTTCTCAAGCATCACATTTGTTCTTGAATATTCAATATTTGCTCCTCTGCCTCTAATCTCTTTGAAGCACATTGCATTTTGACAATTTGCCTGAAAAGCCCATAAAAGCAGGAAGTCCCCTTTGTGTATACTCATCTGCACAGTCTAAGAGAATTACTCATTAAATAAAGATGCTTATGCATAGTGTGATTGCGTTGCTAACAGCTGCTACTGTCTTTTTTTCTGTCCTTTAGATGTGCTGACTTCTTCTCTCTCTCTCTCTCTCTCTCTCTCTCGCTCAGTCCCTCTCTTTCTCTCTGGATCATTCTTTCTGGCTGTGCAGCTCCTGGGACAGGAACTGCTGAGCCTAAAAGAGATAGTGATTTTGCTCACTGCAAAATGTAAAAAGAGTGCACTCACTCATATTTCCCCTGTTGGATAAGTAGATTGAAAATTTGGGATTCAAAGGAAGGATTGTGGTGAAATGTTGAGGGATTTTTTTTCCTATGCGTTTTAAAATGTCACATCTCGAGAAAAAAATTCAAGCATGCTTCGTATGTGCATGTACAGTGTTCCTTTCCCTCCTCATGCATATTTTATACGAGATCATGTTTTCTATACAGATTTCACACCACAATTCGCACATTAACGTTTGCCCCCGTGGGGAGTCAACCCTGAACTCTGAATACTTGCCCTCAGGTTAGCGTGTCCTTGACAGAGACCTGCAGCTGAACTCACCCACTTACAATGATACAGTGACCAGGGAGGCCTCCGTGAGGAAGAGGAGGTCAAACTGAGGTGAGGTGTCCTGGTTGGATACCAAGTTGGTTGCACACAGGTTTTTTTTACTGGCTGACCCTGAATAGTTTTATAGTTAAAAGCCTCAGTTGTTTAAAATGTTAAAGAGTTTAATCCTGGCAGGCTCACAGGTGTTTATGTTAATATGGACTCTGCACGAGAAAAAAATGGCAAGGCATCCAGTGCAAATAAAATGCACCAAAGATCTAAAAGCTGGATAAAATTCAAGCATTTTGAAAGGTTTATATGAAGGAAAACCAAAGCAGCAATGCTAATAAGCCATGGGTCATCTGTCATTTACCGCTGTCCTCCTGCCAAGCAAGCGCCCTTGGGGACGAGGCTAATTTAATTGCACGTAAACAAAACCAGGCAGCAGCAAAGTGCCGTGCAGGCTCACATCCTAGTAATCTTGGTTTTCCTGTATCTCCATTTCTGTAGTTATATAATCATGGACACCGCGCGTATCCTCATTATCATTCAGTCTCCATCCAGAACTTCTTTGTCTGAAGGCAGCCTCATTTGTCAGAGATGCTCTCTGCAATTTGAAATAACAGCGCACAGGAATGTGTGGAGATGTACTACATAAATGGACTCATTATGCACGAGCTGTGTGTTTCCACACGCTGTGCGCAGCCGGGCATACTTAACACACAGCCTCCCAAACATGAACATGTGTCCATGTGCATAAGATAAATCAATGCAATATATAAACAGTATGTTAAGTCAGTGCTGCTGTATTTTAATCATTCTCAGGTAAATGAAATTTAATGATTTTTTTAAAGGGGTTTAGCTTGATGAGGTGATCACTTAAGAGTAGATTTAAGTGAGATTTAAGTTAAAAAATGACAAACGATATCATAAATACAGTTAATTTATCTCATTTATTTTGTTGATTAATTGTTTTCATTATTTACA
Source organism: Naso brachycentron (assembly GCA_029874485.1). NCBI lineage: Eukaryota > Metazoa > Chordata > Actinopteri > Acanthuriformes > Acanthuridae > Naso > Naso brachycentron. The sequence continues at coordinate 11,676,002 of JAQFJA010000008.1, forward strand.
CTTGCTTTATTAGGTGCAAAGTCAAGACTTAACTGACGTTAATTCAGTTCTTTAGACTCTTCACCTTCAACTAAAATCTCAGAGAAAGTAAACACAGTGAATCGCTGCAAAACACTGTTGTTACCTGAGATCTAAAAAGTGTAATAATATAATTACAGAGTCATTACACTGTTTTGGCCCGTCTTAACCACAGAGCTCAAACGTGCTTGTTTGTAGGCGAGGGAGGAAATGGCCCTGAATGAGAAAGACACTTAAAACTCCCCGAGAATATTTTAGTGTTGAAAGGAAAACAGAAGTTCTTCTCTATCGTTCCTCAACCCGTCAAGTGGGAAGTTCATTAAAGTGATTCCCTAAATTATTATCCTCTCTCCCTCGAGCTCCTCAGGCTCTGAGTTATTGAACACTTTGTGCCAACCTGTGGTGCAATTAAATGAATGAATAAAACATTTAGGGATATTATCTACTCGGTAAGACATTAAATTTTCCTCTTTCATCGATTCTTTATGCACACAGCAGTGAGGTGAAGATCCTCTTGTAGGCATTAAACAGGCCAGAGTTTCTCAGTTCCAAGGTCAGGATACTTAATAAAAGACAAACAGAGAAACATAACTTTTTCATAATTATCTATTCTGAATTAACAAATTGGGCTGTCTCCTTGCTCTTATATGAGTGAAAAAGAGGCCAGACGAACATAAAAAAAACTCACATTTATTTGTACAAACATGCAATTTTGCAGTTATTAATCAAAGATCCATAAACTACAATGTCTCCACTGTAGATATGTTAAAAAATCTGACACCTCTGTACAAATGATCAAGATCCTAATTTTTAATATGTTGAGCACTGTGGCCATATAATGAGGGCATACTGGCTGATGTAGTGTGTCCTACAGGCTGAATCAAAGTGCTTTCCTTGGTTGACCCCATCATTAGAGGCAGGGAGAGACAGTTCACTGCTCCATTACTCTGGTGCAAAGACGTGTTCACATGAAGGCGTATCCTTGCACTCTTTGGAGTGGAAAAAAGGAGAGACTCTCTCCTAAATCAACCTCAGCTCTCCCTCCACTGCAGTGACCTCTTACATTTGACCAAACTAATCCTGCATCGTGTAAGAAGGTGCAGAGATTTCACCACGCGATGGTGATAAATGAATAGCCAAAGCAGTGCAACGATAATAAAGATGTTTTTTCACAGATGCAGCCGCTTGGCTCCACTTCAGCTTTCGCCTTGCTGCCACTCCTGAGATGAGAGGCACAGATACGCGGGTATCCTCCACAGAGAGGTCGTCTCACCCCGCCAAGCCTGTCTAGAAATCCCGTCTGAGGCTGAGTGAGGAGGGACGACAACAGCAGGACGAGCACAATCTATTTTCTACTCAAGTGTTTGGTGACAGTGAGCCTGTTTTGTCTTTGTCACGCACACATACCCAGAGTCAGCACAGTCAGAGGCGAGCCGAAAAAGAGCCAGCCACCCCTCCTCCATCCCTCCTCACTTCCTCATATTATTTGACTCTCTCCCTGTGTGTCTTTGCTACATTGTCATTTATCATATCGTCTCAAAGGTTCACAGATGCCATCACATTTCTGCCCCTGATCATGTCAAGTGGGTGCCTGGAAACTCCTTGTGACAAAAGTGATGCATCAACCTTTGAAATCTAAAGGGCCCAGGGGATTTTTTTTAAAACAAGCATAGCTGTCTGGCTGGCAGCTAGCTCAGCTGTGACCAGTCACCTTCAGTCACAGCTTGGCGAGAGGATAATAGAATCGGACACAGCAGCGTGTGTTTACAGTGGCGTCTTGATTGTTGATGGAGTATTTTCAAAATGATGCAAAATTTCAGCAACCATTAGGCAATGTGGTGGTATGTTTTTTTCTGGTTCGCCTCTGACTTGGAAAGGGGCAAAAAATAGAATTGCACAAGGTTTGAAACATTTGCCTTTGCTCTAATGTGCTTGATTTTGTTGCAAGACCCTTTAATACTCCGAAAAAGGAACCACAGCCTTTCAAGCGCCTCTGTTATTAATGGTATCAACAGTATTGCCATTTTTGTACCGCTTAGCGCAATGAATTAATAGGTT
>JAQFJA010000008.1:11690426-11701731 GCA_029874485.1 Naso brachycentron
GCCTAAAACCCCCTTAGCTGTTCTAAAGTCACTGTAAATCATGACCTCGCAGGGCTTATTGCTTTTATAAAACTGTTACTACATACCTGACAAGGGTTCATGAAATAAACACACAGCAACAAAAAATGCAATAATTTATTGATAACAAATAATCACTCTTCTGCCAAGCAATGTAGTTCTTCAGCACATTTAGCAGAATGCTTGCCTAGCAACACACAGACGCAGTGGAAAGCATGCTTAAAGATCGAGTGATTATTAGCATTTATCTGGGGTTAAAGTTAACGTTTATCTGGATATCGCCATTAATTGTGCGGTTGTTTTGTCATGTCCTTTTCGACAATGTTTTTTTTACTCCAATGAAAATGTTGTTGCTTGCTTGGTAAACATAGGCTCTTTCATCAGACACCAGGAATGGCTGATCGGTGCCGGTTTATTCCTGCACGTAGGCCAACATAATTTCTGAAACCATAAAGTTCACCTCTCCCGTTTCTCACAGTAGCATAAAACTGACGGAAAGACTGGTTTGGCTCCATTTTGGTGATTGATATGAAATCAAAAGCCTGATCTTCCTCGGCACACCAGGTCTAAAAATAGCAAACTGACCACAACATCTGTTTGACAGTCCTGGCTTCGTTTCTTGAGTTTTCCATCTCTTCAGTGTCTCTCTCATTAATTTCAGCGTGTGTCCTTTCTTTCTTTTTTCCTCCTTCATCATGTCCATCTCTTTTCACCACCCATCCAGGCTTAGCCCTCCAAGTAAATTAAAATATGCGACAAAATAATCTGACATTTTGAAACAACTTGTTTGGCTGGCGTAGTTATACTGTTGCAATGTGGCCACAGCTGCGTGTTTGTGGCGTATTTTACAGCGGCTTGGAACGTGGCTCAGCCAATCACAATCAAGGACCAGAACTATCTGTTTTATAAATAAGAATTCGATTAACTGGAAGGAAAAAAAAAACATTAAAGCTCAAGGAACGATGGAATGTTAAGCATAATGTGAAATGTGTTGCTTATAGTGATAAAGCTGCAGCATCAACTCTGTTGCGCTTTTTAGCATCTTTTAGCTCATTGTTTGGTTTTCTGATCTGATGCTTTGTTTACTCTAATGACAAGACTTTCCAACTGTTTAAGATAGCTGCGTTTAGTAAAAGATGTGTGGCGAAAAAGGGATTGATCCACTGTATGCAACTGCCCAGCACAAAATGGCCGTGGGGTCAAAGTTAGTGACGAGCTGGTGAACACAGTAAAACATTCAGCAGTTTTGTCTTTCTCAGGAGTTTGTGAAGAGCAGAACAGAGCAGATATTATATTACCAAAAATGCTTTGCTTTTGTTTGGAGACATGGACCAAAATTCATATCTGGAACCAGACTTAGATAAGTTAATGCCAATCAGTGGCTCATTGCGGCATATTAAATGTGACGATTGAGTACTTTTTTATTAAACTGATACTTTTGGGTTTGGACTGTAGGTTTGACAAAATAAGGAATTAGAAAATGTGTTTAATCAAAATGAAACAACTGAACAAAAATGTTGATTGAGACAATAATGAAAATGATCCTTAGTTGAAGTCTTTGCTTGCTATGTTACACATATAAACATCAAAAGAAAGTGAAAGGAAGAAGACTCAGTTTTTCGGTGCACTCGGCCGGAAAAGTCGATGTGAAAACCTGTACTCCACACTGCATGGGTTTTCCTGGCTTGGCTAAGCGCATTCAGCTTTCATCACCTTTCTTTTTCTCTCCTTCCAAGAATGATACACTGTGCCTTCCCTTCTTTGCTGTCCTTGCTGTATTCCTCCCCCATATCCCCGCCGGATGGCGATAAGGCACGTCGTCCATCCATATTGTTCCCACTCTCGTAAACAAGACAGATGACGGCTCTTTGCCTCTGTGAGTTTTTGCATGATTTACGGCGGGCTCTTGTGTGCAGAATTTCAAAATTAATCTGCTTAATGTTGCATCTCCTTCTCTCTCAATCTCACCATCTATGTTGCTACCTGCTCTCTCCTTCTCTCTCTCTGACTCTCTCTCTCTCTCTGACCCTATCTCTCTCTCTCGATAGCTGCAGGATTGTGCCATTCAAAGTGAAGGCATGCCTTTATCGCTGTCATTAGTTCCGCTGTGTTTCAGCCTGCAGACAGGCGTTATTTTGAAGGTCACTGATGACCAACACGAGCTCCCCAAGGGGGCCGAATGATTGAGGACGCCACTTTACTTCCACGTACAGTAGCCAGACTTAGCAAAGATCTGCGTGTGTGTGCGCCTCTGTGGTTTGTTTATGTCATTATGTTTGTTCAACATGTCATTGATGCGTGCACATTCTTGTGTATTTCTCTTGCAGTATGCTTCAGGTCACTGCTACAGCATAAAATACTCTCACTCTGCCTTCCTGCTTTAGGAGACAACTAAGCAGTACACTTTTCCGGATTTTAATCATTCGAGTGTGAATTTAACATTTTTCATATCTGGTCCATATCATTTAAGGCAAAAGCTAATTAAAGATGGAGGAGATATTATACATAGAGCCGTATATGGATACAGACCACAGTGCAGCACAGGGAGCAGTGCGTCGCTCTCAAGGGTCGATTCTGCTGCAGTCGATTTGAATAGATCTGCCCTCTGGGTCCTGTTTACCTCAAAGGCGCTTGGACCCGATAAAGCTTTTCATTGTTTAAATTCCTCTGGGCAAAGAGAAGCTGTGCTGGTCAACAGAAAACTTTCAAAACCCTCGATTAAGCTGTTTCTCTTAAAGCGTTGAGAGTTCTCCAGTGCTGTAAATTTTATTTCATGGATGAAGCTTTTTTCCCCTCATAGAAGTCAAATTATCGACAGTTGCTGCTAAGAACAGCTCTCTGTTGTTTCAACAATAATTCCGTTTTTCTCAGATTTGATGTATTTTAATTAATTTCCGTGTTGTTTCAAGTTATTTCAGTATTGTGACATAATCCTTCATTGAATACTGGTTATGCAAGCAACATGAGATATTAATATTGTTTTGTTTTCTCTATTTTAGTGTGTAATTTCTGTTCTTTATGCATATTTATGTCAATGAAGGAATAAATGAATACTAGTAGTAATTCAGTTTTTGCATTTTGAGAATCAATTATAAGGGTTACTTGGCATTATGAGTGAATATTATCCTTATAATATTGTATTTTTGGATTAATTATTCTGCTTTGCCTCCTCCATGTCGCTGTTCTTACTAAAATGTGTTTGTTTCTCGGCTTTGCAAGAACAAACTTTAAACTTATTGTAGGTTCCAGTGACCTCAGATGGAGTTTAAACAGGTACACTTTTATTTGTCTGTGTAATCTGTTGCTGCATTTAAATGAAAATGGGCTTTTTGCCCCCAGTAGTGATTTGAATCCACAAAATTCAATACAGAATTGTCTTGACTCACAGAAGTAAGGTGCCCGAGATTGGACAGGTGTTCAGAATCCTAAAGGAGCAATTTTGTTTTTTTTGCTGGTATTATTTTGAGCTGAAAGGTAGTGATTATGAGTGTTTTTAAATTGGATTGGTTTTTCAGTGGAAGCTCCCACCCCGCGTACCCCTCACTGTCTATATGATTTGCCCCGTGAATGTGACACAGGGGTCACAGGCTCTCACCCAAATCCAATTTATGTAAATCCCACTGTGTTCTCAAGCTTTGCCATTTTTCATGATTATTTGTTTAGTGTGAAACGCTGCGCTGCAATTGCTGTCATTTTGTATTAGTTTAATGTATTTTGTCAGAAAAAATACAACACAGTTTATTCAACTCTAATAAGTCCCATTTTGCATAATTTCTCATCTGACTTGTCAGCGTAATATGCTGTTTTTTTCTGCTTCCATCACCATTATAGGAGCTGTTTGCTAATAAGACTTGAAGGGAGACTGAGAACAGATTTAAGAACTTTTTTCCTTCACTCTGCCTTTTTTCTTTACTTCTGTAGCTTTACACAGATACCAAGTGTTTGCAACAACAAGGCTAATACAACTACTTCTATGCTACATACTACGTGTCAATGACGTATAGGATGAAAGCAGGTGCTCACAGCTCTTAGAAATGGTAGCATTTTTGAAAATGACCATCTTTTCTTAGTTGCTTTCCTCCATATGTGGCAGTTGATGAACATTTGTGTTGTTGGATGCAGATTATTTTGAACTTTTTCTGTCAGCAGCCTGTCGGTACCTCTCAAAGTCAAAGAAGATTCTGTAAACGGCTGAATTTTAAGGATGGCACTTCATCTAATCCAGCCAGAGAACTGTTCAGATGTCTAGGATCCTTCAAATTCTACTAAGACTTATATTCAGGGTTCTTTTTTCTGGAAGAATGTTTTGTATCCTCAGCGCTCTGAAAAGCACCCACAATCGTGTTTGCACAACGAGAATGTGCACCATCTTGTCCTCTGATTTGGAAACAAGGAAAATATAGTATTTGATCTACAAGGTTCAATTTAAAAGCTTGTTTGGACTATGTGAGGCGCGGGCACTGATGCGTTTCTGTTACCTGACCAAAAAATGGCATGGAAGGAAAGCTAAGCAATCGCAGCATCTATCTTTCTTTCATTCTTTCTTTCTTTTTAAAGAAATTTTTCGGCTTTTTGTGCCTTTATTGATAGGACAGCTGAAGGAATGGACAGGAAATGGGGAATAGATTGAAGGAATGACATGCAGGCTGCTGCAGCAAGGACACAACCTCTGTACATTGGCCCCCCCACTCTACCAACTGAGCTTACGGGGTGCCCCACATTAGCAGCACCAGTCTATCATCTGATCATTGTGTTGCTGATGACTGCGTGTCCCAAGATTAGAAGCACAGCATTTGTTTGACAAGCTAGACACTACCTGCCAATGAGCTACCGTAGGCTGAACGAAGTAAACTGAAAGCTGACATTAACATTAGCTTACTAATTTAAATAGCAATTCTAGAAATTTTCGGCACTGGTGATAAAGCAACAAACATTACAAATGTGAACCTTCACAGATTAATTATAGATATTTGACTTTCTCTGTTTATGTGGGAGAACAAAGACTAAAATAGTAGGAAAGTTTATTAGCATCCACATTTGCCTGCATTTCAACAGAACAGTTACAGAGCACTGTTGTCATTTTCTTTTCTTTTTTAAGATATTTTTGGGGCTTTAATGATAGGGTAGCTGAAGGATTGTTAAGGACAGAGAGAGGGGATGACATGCAGCTAAGAGCCAAAGGGTGGAATCGAACTTGCGGTCACTGCAGCAAGGACACATCCGCTGTACATTGGGTTCCCACTCTACTAACTGAGCCACCGCAGCGCCCTGTACAAGACCTTTTAAATGACGCACACCTGCACACTTGCTAATCCAGTTCCATTTAATGTTCACCATCTTAGCGAGCCTCTCAAGTATCCGACTTGAAATGAACCATTCTACCGAGGAGGCATCCTTGACTTTAAGGAGCAACTTCTGACCCAGAAACCAAATGTTCTTCACCCACCTGTCATCATGTGTGTGCATTGAGAAAGGCAGAGGAGTTGATGCATTTTATCAGCAAAGATCACACCCACAGTGTGTTGTGTGTTTTTTTTCTTTTTTCTTTCACTCCAGGTGCGAGTAGGGGAGGTTGGTGGCAACACACTCGGTTTCTACGGCTGTCAGATAAGTCCGGATGGCTCCATGATCGTGGCCCACGCGTTTCATGGAGCGCTACATCTCTGGTGCAAAGACCAAGACAAAGAGGTAAAAGTCATGGCCTCAGTTACAATTTCAATTACAAAATCCAAGTTTTTTCTCTTTTTTTGTTCAAAAATTGTGCAAATTTTCCCTGATAAGACTGCTGGAAAGAAGATTCCATGCCAGTGCATTGTTACACAGCTATGCTGTGTTACACAGTGATGAATGTAATTAATCACACCTGTCACACCTGTCACACCAGTCCCCTGAATGCAGCTCAGTTTGACATGTTACATTTTCCACATGTCCCTGAGAAAGAGTTGGATCTGAAGTCACAAAGAAAGTTCAGAGATAACTGCATTTCAATTACACCCGCTTGGAAGGTGAATTTGAAAGTCCAGCACACTAATTCAGATGTTTCTTGGACTGCAACACCTTATTTATCATCACCCACTCTCATGTATCTGTGAGTCACATGTGGCAGTTCCTGGGTGTACCATCATGTGGCAGAGGGTGGCCATGGGAGTGGTGTTTATTAGGGGTCATTGATAAGTTTTTGGTCTTCTGTAGAAGGAGACAAGTTATACAGCCTTGGTTACATGCACAGGCAGTTTAACTCTGATGTGATGTGTGCAGAAAGTTTTGAAGTTAATAACTTCTGTGGTAATTTGTAATTACTTGAAATAATTGCTGGTTAACTTTGTCTGAGAAAATGGACATTGTCGACCTTCGTTCAGACACCCGCTAACCCTGTTTTGAACTGACCACTGCATTGTTGTCTGAGCAGGGAGAGTGGAAGCCTGGGGTTGTGATTTCCGGTCACTTTAATGCAGTTCAGGACCTGAGCTGGGATCCTGAGGGTGAGTTCATCCTCAGCGTGGGCTCGGACCAAACCACCAGACTCTACACGCCATGGCGGAAACAAGACGCCAAACAGGTAAAATCAGCTGAGGATCACCTATAACATATTAATGAGGAAGAAAAATTTGCAAAGCCGATGGTAGCGCTAAATTCGGAACTGTATTTTTAAATGTTTTATGTGCAGAGTGAGGCAAGGTTGCAAGGTTATTCATATTCATGAAGCAGTCCAGTTCGGTGATGCAACATTAACCACAATGACTAATGCAGTAAAGATATTAAACGGATAGTTACTCCGGTTTAAACAGGGTAGCAAAACCTCATTGCAATGCATGCACATCATTCCATTTTCTCTAAAGAAGAGGATCCATTCAAGAGATTTGAATACAAAACTGCCATCCGTGCTTTTCCTCTTAATGAATGAGTTTGTTTGTGATGAGACAATATAGAAAACGGGTCATGTTTCACACGTATTTTCCATTTCATCTTGTCTCTTGTAAACAATGGCTACTTGGTATGCTTCTCTTCCTTTTAAGTGCAGCTAGTTGTATTAACCTTTGTGGGATATAGTCTGTACCTCCTCCTCTGTAGCTAAAATATGTTTAGGCTGTGTTCCTAAACTGTCTGAGCAGACTGTGACTTCGTATTAAAGAGTTTTAGAACCAATCATGTAACTTTGAAGGAAGGAATAAAAGTTTAATGTTCAGGGATTGATTGATCGGTACCTCTGAAAACTCTTTTCCCACATTCATCTTGGGTCGAAAATCATCAAGGTTCCAGTCTTTCTTACATTATTCAACATGCCAGTTTGGAGTATTGCCACCTAATGCTGGTGCCAAAGGAAGCCCGGCCATTAAAGTGGATAACTGCCATCTTCTTCATAATCTTCATAAGAGCACTTTGTGTCTTAAGAGGAAATGTTTCATTTGAACAAGAGATTCAATGTTGTATTTGGCGTAGTTACAAACGCCTGTGTGTCAGGCCAAGAAAACCAAGTTCACACAACATCAGAGATCTATTGAAACGCTGGCACTTCTCCATGGCAACCCCATGCAACTCTTTGGAATCCTCATGAGCAGATCTGCATCTTGACAAAACCTCTTTGTGTCTTTTACACTCAGCAGGAAACCTGGCACGAAATCTCACGGCCCCAGATCCATGGATATGACATGCAGTGTCTGGCGATGGTCGGAAGGTTTCATTTCGTGTCTGGAGCCGACGAGAAGGTCCTGCGAGTGTTTCAAGCACCTCGTAACTTTGTGGAGAACTTTGCGAACATCTCAGGCACCTCGGTGGAAGAGCTGCTGACATCCAGCGTGAGTGCCAAGTTAGATGAATAACTGATTATATTTTTCAATTAATTCAAGTCCTTTTTATTTCATTTAGAGCCACACGTTTCTCTCCATCCAAAGATCAGATCTCACCAAAACCTCCTTTGTAGTTTCTCTTTTACTTTGTTTTTCAGCTGTAAAATTTGCTGAGCAGACTGCCTCTTCCCTCACAAAGTTATTGATGTCTGTGTCTGTCTGTTTATTTATCTGCTCACTCGCCAGGATGCTGCCAACCTTCCAGAGGGTGCCAGCACACCTGCCTTGGGTTTGTCCAACAAGGCTGTATTTCAAGGTAAAATACTTGCTCAGCTCTGCATTAAAATGTTTTAACGCTCAAGGCTGGGGCCAAGTTTTATCTGATAATCTGTTTTTATGAGCTCCGTGTACCAGTTTGAGAGAACTTTATTAATCTGAGGGTTTGCTCAATAACATCACTCCTTGTTATAAAATGTACGATTTAAATACTCATTTATATTTATATAAATGCGACTTTAATTCACAGGTGACCTTGTCCCAAAGAGCAGTGAAGAAAAGGAGCAGTTTAACAGTTTATCTGATCAATACCAGGAGTCCTACTTTCACCCGCTCATCATGACTGGTACTGTAAACCTGCAAACACATGATTTACACGACATAATGTGATCATTTCTTAAATTTAGTAGTGGTCTTAGTGAACCCCCATTCAATTTAAACCACCCTGATAAATAAGTTTAGAGCCTAAATGCATCCCTGTCTCCTGCAGCACAATTTATATTCCTCATTGCGACCCACTCAGCAGGCTCAGTACACATTGAAGACTTCCTGTCTGCCTGTCGCCAGGTGTTCGTATACGAGACAATGATATGCGGTCAGACGGACTGTTAGTTACTACAGCTTGACTCCCGCAGTGCCTGAAGTCTGCTGGAGGTTGATGGTATTACAGCAGGAGAGATAAGAGGAGAGGGAGTTTGAGAAGGAAGAGGAGATGTGTGGAAGTGGGGATGTGAGCAGAAGCAAAAAAATAAACAAATGCAGGGAAACTGAAGGTTGTCATCACGGAATTAATAGCAAATTCCAAAACAACTGCAAATCAGACAAAAAAACTCAAGTGTAAGATAAGATAAATCCGTTAAGACACAGAAATGGCATTAGGTCAGTGTGTAAAAAAGGTATACAGAGGAAGAGGAGTTGAGAAAACTAAGGCGACACAGAGAAGGTAGTTGTAGGAAATGTGCAGATGGGAAATGGATGAGAGTAAAATAAAGAGAGCGTAGCATGGTGCTTTAAAACCCCTGGGCGAGAGGGTGTCAAGGGCTGTCATCAGCATGATTGAAGCCACTCCTTAATCTGCAATGCTAATTAGAAAGCTGGCTTATGTGATTGCAAAGTTTAAGTATCGATGACCTGCGGGCTGTGTAGGGAGCAGCCGAGTGCGCAGACCGTTGTTAACAATGCACTTTTTCACTCATTTGATTGGCTTCCGCAGGCAGAATAATTAAGCAAAACAGGAAGCCGATGACCAATAAGAGAAACACAAGCAATCCAGTTTTCTCATGCAACACGAAGGCAGCGCAGGCTTGTGCAAGGCCCGCGGTGTGAAGGAGAGGATTGGTGCCCGGCTAGATTTGATCCCCCTCTAAGCCAGCAGCCGTTAAGAATCAGAGATAAAGCTGCAGTTGCTTCAAAATAGCCTTTCTTTGGGAAAAAGCTGCAAGTTGAGAGGCTGAGGGTTTTGTGCAAGCTAAATGCTAAAAGAGGCCGTTTGTGAATGTGAGAGAACATTGTCTCGAGGCGATCAGTCGTGTTCGCAGTCTGCCATGGAGCTTGTAGTTACAGTCTTTTCCCTTCAACTTGTACATCTGTCACGTACACACATGCACACATTCAGTATCCTACCAGTCGCCCTTTGGGTTGACAGTACAGAGATTTAGAAGTAGGGAAATTATAATAGCAACTTGGATATAATCCTTTATGTGGTGAACTGAAATGCAGTTGTATTTACATCTAAAACAGCTCAGTTTTCAGGGCCCTGCAAATGACAGTTATGTAAGGATGAGAGAGGTGAATGAAGTCTGATGTTAACTGTGTGTGTGTGTGTGTGTGTGTGTGTGTGTGTGTGTGTGTGTGTGTGCACGTAGAGCCCCCACCAGAGGATCATCTTCTCCAGAACACACTCTGGCCTGAGGTTCAGAAACTGTGAGTATCTAAATGTCTCTCTGCTAACAGCAAATCTAAACCATCTCCACTTGTGCTTAGCTTCATTTACCTGCTGGTACAAACAATATCCAGAGTCCTCAGACAACATACAATCACAATCAAACCACAAATGTCCATTTTATGCTCATGTTTGCTCTAAAGACATCAGAGTTTACATAATGTTCCTTATGAAGCAACATTTCCAGATGGAATCGTGTTTGTTTGGTTTCACCCAAAGGCCTTACTGCGTCTGAAAATGATTGACTTCTCTAAGCCCTTGGTTGACTCCCTCTCTGTGTTCCATCAACCAATCAGGATCCAGCTTCCTGCCATCCCATGAGCCTCCTTTCCAGGCTGAATATATTGCCACCATTTGTGGCCAATGTTAAACCCATTTACCTGTCAATCTGCCATAAACATGACGTATGGCGAGGCCGTGCATTCTAGGTGTTGGCATTGTGTGTGTGTTGAAAAGCATTTTTCCGCCTCCATTTGGCTTCACCCCCTCCCCCCTCTGAAATCATTTAGAGCATAATAGAAACATTAAAATGAGTAAGTGGCCAAATTATTTTTGTGGCATAAATAATAATACTCTCTCACCGTCGTGGCCAAATTGCTGCAGCGTTTGAGAGCTTCCTGGCAGGAAGGAATTTCTCCCCATTGAGTTTGCAGGCTGTGATTTCACTTTGCCGACTTGTTGACAGTTTTTTTAAAACAAGCAAATGGTCGTGAGGAAGCGAAAAAGTAATTAGGCTGTGAGTGATTAGCTGGAGCGTCATTATTTTTCATCTCCGTCAGCAGGAGAAGGACCAGTCATCGCAGATCAGTATTTTAATTTCACACTCTGTCTGCTTGTTTACCTGTTAGCAAGGCTTGAGCCGACCCGGTATTCTTCATTTACTGTCAAACTGGGAATGCTGCCTTTTGTTGCTTTCCTCCTCATTTCACCTGTCTGTCTCTAAGATCCCTGTCTGTCCTTCCACATAGTCAGTTGGCCTGTTATCTCACATCCTGTTGGCGATAATCTCTGTATGACCGTTTCCTCCAGGTATGGCCACGGCTTCGAGATGTTCTGTCTCGCTTCAGACAGCGCCAGGACGGTGGTGGCCTCTGCATGCAAGGTCAGTGTGATAAGATCGAGGCCAGAAACCATGTCACAGTGCGGACCGTATCACCGCCCCAGCCCATATATACTCTGATTGTGTAGACAAGCACACAGATATACACACACTGCTGATAGCCATCATATATACATATATGTGTGTGTGTGTTTTCTGCTTCCTGTGGGTTTCAATAACTCT
>JAQFJA010000008.1:11701831-11712440 GCA_029874485.1 Naso brachycentron
CTGATATTAGGGAATATCAGGAACCTGATATCTGATATATTGACCGATATTACATACATATATATATATATATATATAACAGCAGCTGAATGTGGTTATAAAATACTTGTGACAAAGATATGTAATGGAGGCAGGATCTCTATATCTTAATAAGCTTTATTCACAAACATCAGTGCACTGAACAGTTAACTCTTCACTTATTAGTTATTTAATAACAGACTGCCCCTGCTGGACAAACTACATAGTTACACCATTTTAAATCACTAGTCCAAGCATCTTTTTATGGCTTTAAAAAACAGTTTTAATATCGGCACATATCTGAGAAAATATACGCTGAAACGATATCTAGGATAGGCCGATATCGGCAGATAATATTGGCAACCGACTGATAAGTTGGGCTCTACTTCTTACCCTTTATTCCTTCGCTTCCTCTCTTTTCTTCAGCTCCTGTTCCTTTCAGCTGTCCTTAAACAGGAAAGAAAAAAAGTAAATAAAAGAAGGAGAAATAAGTGTGTAACCCACAAAGGAAAAGAAAGAAAATAAACGGATTTCAAGATGTTTTTGAAAGATGTCGTATTGTCTAGATAAACTACTCTGAACTGTCTTTCAGGCATCTAAAGCAGAGCACGCGGCAGTCCTGCTGTGGAGCACAGCAACATGGCGTCAGCTGCAGAGGCTGCCGTGCCACAACCTCACTGTCACACAAATGGCCTTCTCCCCCAATGCACAACTCCTATTGGTTGTTTCCCGTGATCGCACCTGGTCTTTGTGGCGACGGAACCTGCCCACACCTGAAAGTCCTGGTGAGAAAGGGGAAGTTGTTACCAAGAAGGGGTCCACCGTAAAGGAATGTTTTATTTCACTTGCAGGATTCTGGTGCAGCTCAGGATGATCTCATGGTTCTTCACCGTGTTTTGCGAGTAAATTTAGCTTAATTAAAAATGTGTTTAAGTGCATTTCAGGACAAAGAGACAACATTGGAGCCTCACTGGCAGACAACAGCAGCTCCCCTAATTCAAATTAATTAAAAGAAGGTAAACCCACTGAGCAGATTTGTTCCAAGTCAAGCTGGTCTGAATGGAAGGGCTCCCCTAATGAATACTGTGAAGAGCCAAACAAGTGATGCGTTGACTGAAAGTAGTCCAAAAAGGAGCTAATAATGGAAAGATTAGTCATTTATTTATTTTAATGTGAAGTTTAACCACATTTTCTCAGCATATTTGTGCAAAATTACCAAAATTTGAGTTTATACTCTGATCCCGAAACAGTTGGGATGCTCTGAAAATCCAAAAAATTAGACCGAATGCAATCGTTTGCAATTTACCAACAATAGTTTTACGAAGTGTTTCTGAGCCCATTTAAAAATATCCTTCAGACAATCATGTGTTTCACAAGTGTTGAACCTTGGCCCACCCTTGCCTGTTTCACACTCGGTCATGACGCCATCACCTGTTACCAAGGAACCTGTTTACCTGAGGAAAGTTTAAAAAAAAAAAAAGGGTGTTTTTTGAGCATTCCACAGCTTTTCCAGTCATTTGTTTCCCCTGTTCATTTCTGAAAAATCAGTGAAGTTCATCAAGTAAAACATTAATATATTGTCAAATGCATTTGTGCTGTTGTATATGTAAAAAGGGATTAGCTAATTATTATTCTGATTTATTTAGGCTTTACACAGCATCCCAGTGGTTTTGAAATGTGGTTTTAGTTTGGACAGCACAGCTTTGAAATGGGCTACAAGGGCTGCAGAATTAATCAGATTCCTTCCTGCAAACTTTACTCGACCTTATTTAATCCCACAGGGTTTGTCAGTATAGCAAAGTTGCAACAGGTTGCATTAGCTCATCAAGTCTGTGCTTGCTTTCAAATCATGTCAGGATCAAGATGAAGAAGAAAGTTGTCAGTGCTGTAAACAATTTCTGAGAGTTGAACGAGCACGAACAGATGCAGCGGTTGCGTAGCGGCTTGCTCTCAGCCTTTGGTTTGATTACAAGCTGCTGCAACCAGATACAGACGTACCCACAACAATACAGCCTTTGTTATTTTGACACATTGCAAAATAATCTAAAAGCCTCATTTTGCGCTCTCTGTCACTTAGTTGTTTTGCTTGACCTTTAACAACTTTTACAATCAACTCAGTGGTGGCGATATTAATGCTTGGAGAAACAAATTTGTTTCTGGACGGTCACCACTGTCAGCATCCACAATGTTTGAGAAATTATGTTTGAAGCCGAACCTTTAATACTCCCATGAATCTTCCAAGACAATGTAAGGCAAACGCAGCAGCTTCTTATATTTTAACCCACTATTTGAACCTGAACATTTTAAGATGTTACTCCAGTTTTCTTTTGCAAATGATAGAAACAACTGACTTTGTTTGCTTTCCATGCCATTTTATTTTCTGCGCTTGTCATTATGATATGAATTTGTGCTTTTTATGAAACATCTCTGATGTTCATCCTCTAACAGCTGCAGAAACTTGTTCAATCGGTAACAGAGTTTCATTTTAATATTTTAGAAATATATTTGATAGTTAATAATTCAGCATGTAGTTTCAGGATTTAAAAAAAAAAGAAAATTCCCTCTTGAAAATTAAAACAGCGTGTGCTTTTAAAATGCAAGGATTATTTCAGCAGCAAATCAAGCAGATTAAGTATTGTACACCAAGTATTGTTGTTTTTAAGTTTATCTCACAAGTTTCGTTTATATGCAGCCAGATGAAGTATTTGCCAGATGTGAACTGTCCACATCACACACTGTTTATTTGTCCTATAAAAACAGTTATTAACCTCCAAAAACGAGATGGATAAAATATGTGCTGATATCAGATCAGCACTTGTTGGAAAATGTCCTGAGTTGATCTGTGTGTCGCTGCTTCTCAATCACCTCCCGCGGGGCCTCTGTTGTAAACAAGAGCTTGCTCCTGGAGAGTTTGTTTATATGAGAGAATCTCAGCACCTTGACTCGGACAAATAACCCGATCCTGCATCCAAGGTGAGCAGAACACGACATTTAAGCCCAGAGGATTAAATCCCCTGCCTGAACCTAGTAACGCAGCTCGTGGCTCTTTGGGCAGCCGAGGATGGTCTTAATGGGCACTGACAGAGGCGAACCAGTCCTGCACTCTGCTGTGTGCCTGTATGATGAGCTGCACACGGGCAGGGCAGGCAGGCAGGGAGGGTGTTTGTGAGACAGGAGAGGAGGGAGTGGGGTGGTGTGTGTGTGTGTGTGTGTGTCTGTGTGTGTATGTGGAGGGGGGTCCCGTCTGTTCTGGTTGGCTGCTGAATCACTCAAGGTGATTGTGAAGAACACACACACACACACAGTCTCACAAACCAGACCAGACCAGACCAGGGAAGGTTAAACGAAGTCAGAGCTGATCAAACAAACTGACTCCCTCTGTTCTCACCTCCTCTGTGTCTCTCCTCTTCCTGGCTCCCGTTTTGTCTAACCACGTCCTCACCTCTTCTTCCTCCACCTCCCTCTTCCTCTTCCTCGCGGGTCATGCACCCAGACATCTTAATTAGGGAGACTGTTACCTTCCTCTCCGCCCTTTTTTTTTTCCTTTTTGTGCAGCTGTCTAATCTGTGTAACCTTTTTTACATGCTGCTCTTTTATCGTCTTGACATATTTTTGCTCGGTGTGTCTCAACTGAACACATCTCCTCTTTCTACTACTTTGTCTGTCTGTGGTCTTCATCGTGCCCTTCGTGGTCTCCAGATGAGAGTGTTAATGAAGGGAGGTACAACACCTGTGTGTCCCAAACACCGCATCCTTAAATGTGTGTGTGTGTGTGTGTGCAGAGAGGGTGTGTTGTGAGCATACAGACATGGTGGTTAACTCAGACTTAAGTGGCGATGCTGTGGTTTTACGGCTGTGTGTACATGCTGGCTGGGTCGTGTGTGTGCGCGTGTGAGAGCAGCACTGCCGCCGATGTGTAGACAGGCAGCTGCCAGCAGTATACAAACAAGGTCTCTGGGGAAAACCAATCTGGGGTCTGAAATGACTTAGGCTGGGGAAATAAAAAGCAGCAGGTCATAAACCAAAACTGACTGAAATGGAGGGCTGGTGAGGGGCTCTCTGTCTTGTTTGGTTGTTTATTTGTCGCTCTGGAGAGTCTTTGTTGCTCTAGAGCAGCGCGGTAAGGATCTCTAGCTCATGTCACATACCAGCTTAATCATCATCAAAGAGGAAATGTCAGCGTGTCGTTCTATAAATGAAGCCCTGACCAAATCTATGTAGCATTTTAATGCTGATAGTATTCTGAGTTTGAATTTATTCTTTGTATCATCTCTGGACTTGTTTGTGCTTCTTGTAACCTTGCAGAGCCCCAGTTCTCGCTGCACGCACACACGGGGAAGGACACAGCCATACACAGCCGAATCATCTGGTCATGTGACTGGAGCCCAGACAGCAAATACTTTGTGACGTCCAGTCGGGACAAAAAGGTAACTTTCAGATACTGGTGAAGAAAACAATGCAAGTCCTTGCTTTTAAGGTGAAAGAGAGATGATAAGAAAAATTCAGCAGTTGAGGATGTAATTAAATCCTTGCATTTTTGTAGTAAGCATCAATTTTTACTGCCTAAACATTTTTGTGTGTGTGTCCAGGTGATAGTGTGGGGCCCGTGCAGATTAGAGGATGATTCCTTTCCTATTGAGATTAAACCTTGTTCCTCTATCTTGGATGTGGGCGATTCTGCTACCGCTGTGGCTGTCTGCCCTGTACTCTGCTCTGATAACAGGTACACGCACACACACACTTCTTTACATTGACAACATACTGCCAAAATAATGATAAAATTTATCATGAAAAATAAACAGCTTTGAATCTTTTATAAACTCTAGTATTACCAACATCCTCCTCTTGTTTTCATGTAATTGGTAATTTTGTTTAAGTTGTTTAATTTGTTTATTTGATATATTGATTTTTTTTTTAATTACCTGAGAGACAAAGCGCTCCTCCTGTCCGTTGTTTTATTATAAAGTCTGTAGTAATTTCACAGCACAAGAAAGCAAAGACAAAGTTACCTGCTTTGACTCAGCACATCCTATATAAGTGTTAGCAGGGAACCAAACAAAGAGGCTTTAGATCAATACTGAATAAATCACTGTGTAATCACAAAGCATAAGTCTGACCTCAACATCCAAGTTTAATATTAGACCACTCAGTACAGCTGCAATGCAGCAATATAACTTAAGGTCAGGACATAATGGTTTGTTTGATAATACTGATATACATTCAGATGTATTTGTCATAGTATGAAATATGAGACTTAACTGCTGGGTTTTTTACTTATAACGCTGCAGGTGGAAAATTAAAATTTCATGATTTAATTTGGTGGATGTCTGATGTCTTCCACAGCTATCTGCTCGCTGTGGGCTTGGAGTGCGGCAGGATCTTGTTGTACAGGTGGAGCCCCGGCCAAGAGGCTGCTGGAGGACAGGACTGGAACAGCTGTGGACAAACGGACATCTCGTATCCTTTACAACACACACATGGTTCATCTGAAGTTCAGCTCCTTGTGCAAGTTTGAAAGACCTTCAATGGCCACTGCCAGAAGATGTGAGGACAGTGTGTCTCAGTGACAGTAATGCAGTTTCAGTTTGATGTTATGGAGAAAGAAGCAGTGTTCTTTCAAAGTGATGGGTCTTGTGTACGTTTGTGTACTCCTGTGTGTGTTGTATCCCACATGGGTGCGTGAGTCCTCATCTGTAGAGATCAGAAAGTGAATTGAAGGCAGAAGTATTTAGTGTGACTTTGCATCAGAAGGCTGCAGTGCTGCTCACATTTTTGTCAGTTTAATAATTTTTAAAATCGAGTTGGTCTATATTTTTGACCTGAAAATCTCAAAGAAGGATTGAGAGAAATTTGGAATTGTCTCTTTGTACTTGAAAAGAAGAGGCGGCACAGTGTTGGAATATGTGTAGTAGGTGTCTGCAGTCAGTCAGATTGTTCTGTCATCCAGAGCTGCATCCTGTTGTTTCCCTTTATCACACATCCTTCTGCAGACAAAGCCACTCTTTGGTGGTTAAGAGGCTCCGCTGGAGGCCCAGGACTGGCCGAGCAGGTCACGAGAACAACAAGCTGAAAGATGGACAGCCTGACAGCCAGAGTGAAATCGAGGAAGAGAGTGCCTGGGTCCAGCTCGCCAGCGCCAGCGCCGACCACTCTGTCAAAATCTTCAACATCAACAAACAGGCTCTTTAACACCACTAACACTGACACTATTATGTCTCCCGCACTTGGACTGAGGGCCACAGGCCTGACTGAGGCACCGAAGGCCACAGCTGCTCGCTGGCAAGCCATTCACTCCCTGTGACAGCCAGTTAAGTTATGGGTCAGTCGCAGGACAAACCCACAGCGCACATACCCTGCAGTCTGTCTGCTCACAGCTGAACAGAGTTGATGGGTGGAAGCAAGATGGTAAAAAACACCATGACCCTCGGGTGGTGCTTTGCTTAGAGACTTCAAAGGCTTTTAGTTTCAGAGAAGAAGCTGGGCAGATATGGACTGCATATGTGGACTCTTTATCCAAACAAACATTTAAACAGTGAACGGCTGCTACAGTAACAAACAAAGAAGAGATTGGTCATTATGATCATATTAGTGTCTCTGGTTGTTCATAATGAAATTAATCTCGTGTTTGATTTATATTTGCTTTATTACAAATTCATTAAACTTCGTCTTTCTAAAATTTGTCTTTTGGTCTCTTAATGAAGTTCATTAATACATGTCCTGTCTCAGATTGTATTTTCCTTCACTGGTTTATTTATTGTTAATTTCTCCATGAAAATCAATCCTCAGACTCTTGAAACTGCACTTATTTTATTATATCGTTGTTTTGCCTCAAGTTACATTATTGTGGGTTGTACTACAGTGCAGACTCAAATCGATCTGGAGTTACAACAGTGGAATTTAAAAACACATGATTGTGAGTGATAGATTACCAACCGTGAGATCTCCAAAGATTGCTTTCATAATGCATTAAATGGAAATTAAATGGAACTGGAGAGACAAGTAAAATCCATTTAAACAAATGTAAAACAGGGGTGCCCAGTCTTTTTAGCAGGTTTTTGTTTTGTGCTTTTTCATCTCCTTCTGACTGTGACCTGGAAATTGATCTCAAATTACATTTTTATACTAAAATCAACTACAGGAGGAGCAATGAGGAGGTAAGTTTGCCAGAGGACCAATGAGGACAGATGGACCATTTGCAGAAATCTATTCAGCTCCCATGATGTAAAAAAAGAGTCAAACATACGGTTATAATATACCAAATTCTTTGTACATATGTACTTAACTTTTAATTTGTAAAGTCATGAACATGGTTATATCCGTCTGACAGAAATCATGAAATACAGTAGTAGGCTATAACATAAGATTGGACAAATTATACATTTGTGCCAAGTTATATTTAATTGGCATTGCTTTAAAATGATGGCTCTAGAGCAGGTATATGTCATATTATTAAATGCCCGTTGTCTCAGCTAATCTCTCCTCTGCTCACAATTTAGGTGGGAGGAACTAAAACCTGAGCAGAGGAGGTAAGGAAAGAAATTGAGGTTGTACCAACTGAGAAATGAAGGAGGGGTATGTAGCATACGTTCATCAACAGTGATCAGCTCAATCAGACTCATTTTTTGCTGTTGATGTTTAGCAACATGTAGAGTTAAAAATATCTGGTAAGCACAAGGCAGAATAAGCATTAAAGCCTTTAAATATAGCATATTGTAGCAAAAATGCATACATTAAAACTCCTTTTATCCTGTCAACCTCTTGTGTCTCCTCAGAGTTTTCTTACAATGCCATCCAAAATTTATTTATAAAAAAATTTACTTGAGTTGCAGTTTAAAAAAAAAAAAAAGTCCATAACAGGCGTGAAAGCAGACGAGGTTCAGCTGTTTCAGGACTGTCCAGTTATTGAACAGTGCAGCTCTAGAATAGGCACATCTGCTTTTGGAGAGTGAGTGGGAATGTTAACGAGCTTCTCAAGGACGGAGGAAAACCATGTCCTGGATTTACTGTGGGTTCAGCTGAGTGTGCTGTCATTACATGCCAGCCATATATTATCTGCAAAAGATTGTAACTACTGGCCATATCTCTCCCTCTAATCATATCCCGGTATGTATGGAGGCATCAGTCAAGCCACGCCACGCGCACTCCTCCAGGAAATGGCTGTTTTTCAAACAGGGAAATTAGGTTTTGGGACAATGTGGCCATATATCAGGAAATTTTCCACATCATATAGAACATAATGTAATTATTGAATCATTATCAGTGATGTTTCAATTTAAACATGAATGATCTTGCTTGGGATTTTCATCAACACTTCTGTGTGAGGAGTCCTCTTTTCTCTGAGCAGCATACTAATACAGAAGACATATGCTACTTTCTCAGATGTCCTCTCCAGTGTGACCTTGACCACTCATCTTGATGAGGTTAGATTGTCATAATATGGTGCTGAGGAAGGATTAGAAATCCCATCTGAAAATCCTTGAATGCTGCAGATTAATGGGGAAAATGGTGACCAGTGGCACAAGAAATAAACCGCTAACAAAGGTTACAGAGCTTTAAAAAAAAGACTTGGCTCTAGAAAAGGATTTAGACAAGGGAATACTGGAGATGAAAATATATCATTATGCATTTGAGTCAGTGTCTGCTTTCCCAAGCAAATTGTCACAGATGTTAATGGAAACTGAGCTTCTATTTTCTGGTCATAAAATGGCGATGTTTCAGCTTTTGTAAGACAAAAAAAGACAAAGGAAATGTGTCAAAAACATGTTTCGAACCGAAAGATTGTCAGCGCGCTCTCAATGTGTGTGCACGATACGTATTCATGCACTGCTGCCTCACTGTGCTTTGTGAATGAGTCATATGTCAGTGTCAGCTTTTATTGTGTGAGGGAATGTGTGTGTGTGTGCGTGTTTTCCTGCCTCAGTGCTTCCTGCAGCAAAGAAAGACTTTCCATACTAAGATTCCAACGGTTGTGTAAACTCATAATTGGCTGTGCAAAGACAGGTGTGCATTGCAGATCAGGATCAAAGATAACCTCGCAAACACCCGCTTTTACTCCAGGCACCTCTCAACAAAATATCATTAATCGCAAAATCCCATTAGCACGGGTCCAAAAGATAGAAATCAAAGAGCAACTTCTTTTTTAGCTTATGGAATTTTTAATGGCTGCTATCATGAAGGAAGAAGTTAAAAATATTTTACATTTTATATTTATGAGTTAGCTTTTGTCAGTCAAAGCCTTTTATTGTAAATGAGAGTGAATCCAAGCGAAACAGCCATGCTAGCAGCTCTGACAGGTTGTTGTTTTGCAAGTGGCTGGCGGGAACTTTTACAGATAACCGGCTGAGACAACACGATTCAGTTGTTTGCCAAACAAATCAAAGTAAAAAGCCTTTTCATGATTTTACACTGCATGTCTCACCTGTGCGGAAGGTCTCTCTCTTGCATGTTGCTGCACTCTATCTGGACTTATGCACAGCAGATCTTTAAGCTAAATGCTAACAAATGCATGCAAACATGCTGATATTAAGCAGGTATGATGTTCACCGTCTTAGCGTGATATCACGCTAATTTGCTATTCAGCATTTGTCTCAAAGCCACAAATGTCAATGTTATAGTCATTCATGAAAGAAAAAAGTCGGTCATTGTCTCTGTTATTCATCCTTTGGAGGCCAAGACTGTCTGTATAAAGTTTTATGCCAAATGTAGAATTATTTTACACATTTTATCTGCAGATGGTGCTAGAGGAGAAGTCAAGGGATCAACAAAGTCAATACAATTCGTCCTCTGAGAACTATCAATGTCTGTACCGAATTTCATAACACTCCATCTGATATTGAAGAGATATTTCAGTCTGGGCTTAAATACAGGTGAGGTTTTGGTTGCAGACAGAAGCTTTCAGTAAATACAGTGACCTTGTTATTGTGTTCAAACACCATCATAATTTGTGATACAGAAACCGTCACAGAAGCTCAGATGAAATTGTGTATCCTCCTCTGCACTATTAGATCAACGCTGCTTAACATGTGAGTGTGTGCATCAGGTGGATGAATTGGACGTAGCACTGGCTCATGTATTTGTTGTTTATGTCTCCAACCAAGCCTTCATTTCTCCAATGAACCCATCAGTGAAGGAGGATACATAGATGCTTCCCCTTCACTGACACCGGGTCAACTTAATCAACCCGCCTTCCATTTGCACAGAGTGATCCTGCCGAGATGAGAGAGAAGGTCATGCAGCATTTATACACACACTGGAGCGTTTTTTCCTGTGGAAGCAGCGTGGCAAAATCTGTGGTATCTTTGAATCAGTAAGCAGCAGCAAAGGCGGACTGGATTTAAAAGCTTAAGTTCACTTGATTCCCTGCTGAGCTGTGAGAACAATTCCAGCCATCACAAGGTCATCAACTGTCCTGCAAAGTCGTACGTAGAGTGTCTGCAAATTATAGGAATGGTTTGGCATTTCAGGCTTTATTGCTAGAGTTAGATTGGAGGATCAGTACACTCTCATGATGGAGCTGACTATAGAGCAAGAAGATAGTTAGCTTATCCTAGTTAGCATATGTCCAAACAGGGAAAAGGTTAGGCTGGTCCTA
>JAQFJA010000008.1:11712540-11730972 GCA_029874485.1 Naso brachycentron
AAACATGTTCATGCTTGAAGAGTGGGTGGCACTGTTGCTTTACAGCAAGATGGTCTTGGATTCGAATCCAGGTCCTTTCGCCTAACGTCAAGAGGGTTCTGCGTTTGATATCGGTCTGTGATTGGACCTTTCTGTGTGTATTTTTTCACCAAACTGGCTCTGGTGCTTAAACTGGTTCTGTTCTGGATTCTTGGTGCTTTCTAGAGAACCACTCTGCATTTCCACCAGTTTTGAGCAGAATTATAGGGATCAAAGATACGTCATCAACAGAGAGCATTCCACAGCACACAGGTGCCTGTAGAACTTGACACGCTCACTTCGGTTCCCAAGGGAAAACCTGCTATGATTTGGTTCCAGCTGGAAACCAACTTTCTTGATTACGAATCAATTTAATTTTGGTGGAAATGCTCGGAATGGTTCAAAATTGGGTGTGTGAACCAAAACGGAAACAGTTCCACGTTGGTGGAAATGGGCTATATGTGGAGTTTGCACGCTCTCCTCGTGTCTCGTGGGTGCTCTCTGTTGTGGGTGCTCTCTGGGTGCTGTGGCTTCCTCCCACAGTCTAAAAACATGCAGGCTAGATTAACTGGTGACTCTAAATTGCCCATAGCTGTGAAAATGGTTGTTTTCTCTACATGTCAGCCCTGCGATGAACTGGCAGCTGAGGACAACTTATAGAAATCCCATGATAACTGATACCAATTCTTCCAAGACCACATAGTTGTAGAATTAGTTGTTCAAAACTTTCCAACTGTCCAGTATGCTCTCCATCACCACTTTCCATGAAGTTTCCAGTAGTTTTTTTCTAGTTTTTGTTTTTCTTATGACTGCTGACTGGCTCTCTTTCATCAAGTCATCTTGTTGCACCATCTTCCTCTGCAGTGGCTCCTGACTTGAAAGTTGGCTTCACCTATTGTTTATCTTGATGAACCAACTCAATATTTTGGTTTCAGTTTCAACCAACAAATATTTGCAGTATAAAGGTTTATGAAAACTGTTTCATCAGAAGAAAGTACTGTGGGCTACCAATGAAAACTGTTTAGAGTAAGGGATTATCCAGAGAAACAGGGACACTGTTTCTTGAAACAGCTGCTAAATATTTCACAAGATAAAATATAATATCAAAAATTAATAGAATCTACAAAACTGTGAGCACCACAAACAACTCTCATTCATCTTCATTATTATGGAAGAGGCAGAAAATGCAAAAACTGATTTCTAAAAACTGGGCAGTGCTACTCTCTAATAAATCTTCCCTCTCTGAAGGGTTTGTAAGCTGCAACTAATGGCTTTAATAAGGCATTAATGTTTAATGTTTTACAAAGTTATAAGCCTAAAAACAACTTTTAGGTTGCCAGTTTGTAAAAAATAAAAATCGCCTTGTCCTGAAACAGTTACTGTGTATCTCTTTGAATTGTAAGAAATACCCTCCAAAAGACCTTTAACCCTCCCAGCCGGAACAACATCTGAATATTTCATTTTTGTTTTGCGCATCACCATTTTTGGTTACATAAGGCACAAGGGCAAGCATGTGTGTAGTCATGGTTAAGTCTTGTTGGATGCTCTCTGTTTGTAGTAAATTTTGACTTAGCAGTCAAGTAAATTCCAGGCGTCCTCTCATGCAGCCAGAGAGAAATCCAGTCAGTCTCAGCCAGTGGCTCCATTTTCCATGAGAACTCAACACAGTTTGCAACATAACGTCTAGCATCAACATGCTAAATAAGTGAGAATAAAGAAAAGACAAACATATAAATGACACTCAGCAGCAGATGCAAACACACAGTGACACTGTCAGGAACTCTCTTAGTCAGACACGCACACACACACATACACACACACACATCCCCTCCATCCCGTTTGCCACTGGGTTTCTCCTAACAGTTCAATTATTTATTAACCTCAACATACAAGGCCTTTCATTACAAATGTATTTTTCCTTTTCAGGGCCTCTGTGCGAGGGCAGCAGGCAGTCTGCTAAATGTGTATGTGCTTTTTGCCAATTAAGAGCTTTAGTGTTGACTAGCCAGCGTATTGCATGAGTGCACTTGACTTCATTTTTTGAACTGTGCATTTTTAAGTGAGAGATGAACAAGACTTTTGACTCAGCAGCAGCATTTCTAAAAACACAGCTCTGTAATGCAACTCGGAAGTGTGTGTGTGTGTGTGTGTGTGCAAGTTATTGTACATGCCTTGGTGTTATGTCAAGGTCCAGGAAAGTCACACTATATATATACAGTGAGCACACAATAAGGATGTCTCTGTAGCTGTGGATATCTTCATAGCAGCAAGACTGATTTTCATACTAATAAACAAATTCTAACCAACAATAAACATGGCTTTGTGTTTTTTCTGTCAGTGGCTGTACTTAAAATGAACAGAACATTTGGCAGATTACTTCATGAACCACTGAACTTGAGTTGAAGAGAGTACATGTTTAAATCACAAAAATTCAAATCATTCATATCATAGTTTTTTCTCACAGAAGACATTTGTCACAGGAGGAAAAGTGCAGTAAACACAACTACCAGTGATGAGATGAATGATGGCTGAAATCCATGTTGCTGCTTTGGTTTAAGGATCCCAGTATTGTGCTTGTAGTCTCACTGGAGGCTTACTGGGACACCTCAACAGACAAAACATTTGTTTATGTTAGCAGTAAGGCTTGCGCTTTTTTAACCACTATGACAAGACAAATTATGCCTGTTTAAAAAAGGGCTACTGTAAATATTTTATTCTCTTTATATTATTTTACTTGCTCTTTGCACAAACTTTGTAGCTTATCAGCAGGGGCTGATAAATTCACATCCCTGTTACCTCAAACTGCTGCCCTGCTTTGTTTTTGTCCATTTTTACACACACAAACAGCTTAAAATGGAGCCAAGTACAATACTTTTTAATATAAAAAGTTCCTGGTAAAAGCAAAATTACTGATCTCACTAAAATATGGTAAAAAGTAAAGGGACACCTTAACTCTAGTTAATTACTTTCATCGCTGTTGGACACTCCAGCAGAGTTGGCTTTATATTTTGTGGGCAAGTAAACAACAATGGCTAAATTAATGTTTGCTGCAATATACTTGCTTATTTAGTCAATTTAACCCGTCTTGCGAGGAATGAGTCTTTTAATAAACAAAAAATAAACATAGGCTACACATGAAATTTTAAACAGGAGGCATGCTAACCTTAGCATGCTAATTTTAGCTTAACCACTCAAGCATTGTGGTTTCACCTCACCTGACACAGACTGTACTCAGTGGAGGTGGGAACATACAAGATTAAGCTAAGTGAAATTCAGTTTGTAACATTATGTAGATCTATTTCTATAGTGTCTATGTGAAGACATATAGCATTTTGCTAACAGGTGGTAAACTTCAAAAGAACATCGTGGGGGAGATCACACGCTTGTTTGGGTGTAGTTTCCCAAGGCTGCCACGAGATGATACTAAAGAGACATATTTGTGGACACATTTCTTCACTGATTGGCTGCCTTTCAATCAAATTCATAAATGCAAAAAAATGCAAACTTTAGAGAAACACAGGAATGATTCTACGCCATCGATGACGTTTGTGCTGATAAAACAAACGTTATTTCATACATTGTTTTCAGTCTCACTTTATTTAACGATGATGTGAAAAGTAAAGGCTGTCCATAACATTCAGACAATAAAAGAAGAATGTTATTCAAATCCCCCCCCCATAACAACTAATGGCTCCAAAAATGTTCAGGTGTTCCAAGTGTGATACTTATTTTATACAACTTTTTCATATCTATTCCTCAGCTGTACATAACATAGTTACAGATACTGTAAATTAAAAAAAAAAAGACTTCCAAGTATCCTTGTGGCGCATTTGTGAAATATTTCCTATGTAAAAATGAGAATGTACGTAAAGATCTTTTACATATACATATATATAGTTCTCTATTCTTTCTGTAATAAGAAAACAAGTTATTGCCCCTCTTGAACATGTTGCATTTAACATAGGTTTTGTTTACCGTTTTAAACTCGTTATTGAACTTAACTTCATGTGATACCACATATCAAACTGACAAAACAGTAACAGTATGGACCTGTGTGTTTTCACTAAATATATACGTCTTATTGTTATATTTTTGGACATGTATGTTTCGTGTTCTCCAGAAACCCTGATGATGACACATACAAAGATATAATTATATACGTATATGTCACTTTGATCCTCAAACTGAAAAGGTAAAAAGACCTGTGGCAAATACAAACCATCAGCATGACGTTATTTATTACAGGAAATTATGAGCCCTTGACCTACCACAATTGCATTTGAACAAGTTTTCACCCATGTTGAAAAAAGTTTAAATAAATCATAAGAAAAAAAAAAAATCAGGGCACATTTAAAAAAAAAACAGAACCATACCTGATGATCTGCATTTGGCATTTTTCGATGGACTAACAAAAAGTCATTGTAATTTGGTAAATGCCAGGATTGGTTTATTAGTATTGATCATTTGCTACTACTTTCACTTTTATTGCCCTCAGCGAAAAACTGCTAAACCACTAGCATAGTCAATATGATGATGTTGTGTTTGTCCACTGAGAATCTTGGCATTGACGTATGTGAGCTGATCAACAGGTTAAAAGAACTTAAATCCTCATCTTGTAAGGAAAACGTAAAAACCAGATTTTAGGTGAGAGGATGAAACAACAGAGTGGATTTGTCACGACAGTTGCAAAAACAGAGGTAACTCTGTGAATTATACATTTCATTTCATGCCGTCTTGAGAAAGCCAAATACCAAATATTCCATACAAGGACACCATCATCAGGGTATCAGCAAATTGTACACAATCACATATAATGTAATATATAAAATGTGCAGTTGGTTTATCTTCTCCTGGAGGAAGAACCAACCCTCGGACAACGTCTCTTACTCACTCGTCAAGTGACTGTGATTCTCTGGTTGGCAAAGGTGCGGGAGAAGCTGTGACTCCGAGGAGGTCTGTGCTCGGGGTTTTCCTGCTCCTGTGCTCAGCAGGGGCTTGAAGGGGAGGAGCTCTCACAGGAAGTCACCCTGATATGTCCGATAGCAGGAGGATCTCCGCTTGCTTGTCTCCCACTCCAATCCTTGACTTGCCTTTCAACTGAAGACTGATTGAGAGTATTTATGATCAGACGCCGGCTGATCCACTCCGGCTGAAGTGGCGCTTTCACCAAGTTCTCCAACACTGTCCCTTGCATTGAGGCATTGAATTTAAATAAATCTATGACACGTTGTACAATTTACAGATGTCCGGCCAATGTTGAAGTTTGCTGGGTTAGCGCCATTTTTCACCCTTTATGTACTGTGGATCCTGCAGGCTACAATATAAGACAACAGGCACAGCGCTCAACAAACGCCTTAAAAACTAAAAACCAAGACACCAATGGTGAAACATATGCTGAGAACACTCACTTCTCACACTTCATAAAAAGTCCTTTTTATTTTTTTTTGTCCAGAGTCCCTGTTAGCTTTTCTCCTGCATGAGGACAATTTTACAAAAAAAAAAGAGAAAGAAAAAAGAATGACAACATTGTGTCGATGACCGTTTTTGCTCAGTGCAGCCTCTCTATGTCGAGTTCAACGGCACTGAATTTCCATAGCAACTGAGGTATGTCACTGTTGCTAAGTGTGAAGTGATTTTTCATGACACTCCATGTGAAAGAAAGCCCTGTGTCTGTGCTTTATGCTCTATCACTGTGACCAGCAGTGGTGTCATCACTGTCCTCAAACTGAAAGCTACAGCTGGGTTGGGCTTACTACACGAGGCTCCTGCGTGTTCATCGTCTTCACTACTGCTCATGGAAATTCAGGTCAACCATGTAATCCAAACTAGTTGTGGAACTGGTAGACCTACATCCTTTCCAGCATCACTTCTTGGGTTTTTATTTCTCCTGGAGAAGCCATTTTATTTCAGTCTTGTGCCCTTTTTGCCATTGACACGAACCCCATACTGCCACTGACACGAACCCCATGCTGCCTGTGCTGGTTAGCTGTGAGGGCTCGATTAGATAAACATCTTAACAGTCTATGAAGACCGCTCTGTGGGGACCATTAAGACCAGGTCGGTCACTAATGCCTCATATGAAAAGCACCTGAATTCATAAGGTGCTGTCTTGCGTTTAAGTGTACATCTGAATGTGTGCATTTCCTGGCATATAAAACACACACAAATAATAACTGTGGAACACTCTTGTGGTGTCTTTTAGCTCTATTTTCATATTTAACATATGCAGCCATGGAGACCTGTTCAAAGGCGTAGCATCAATATTCTGTGTAACATGCTTTCTGAGGACGTATTTAGCGGGTTGTAAAATATGACAGGCCTATGCAAAATCTGACGTGAAATCTCTGATGAGACCAGCAGTGCAAATTTAGCAAAGTGGAAAAAGAGCCGTGTGCATCTCACTGGAAGTCAAAGGAACGGGCTGTCGGTGTCTTTTCATGTCTTGTGACTCACAAACTTTGATGTGTCTTACTTTGCTGCCCGTAAGCTAATTAATCAACACTTACACAAACCACTTAAGATCTCTTTCACACGCACGTCTAATTCCTTGTTGGGTGCTGTGTTTGAAAACTTTCCTTTGTAATTTTCATGGTTACCCGCCTCTGTTTCAAGCTCCACACTTAGAACCTCTTTTTAATTGTCCATTCACAGCATATACAAAGCTTACAGTACATCAAAGTCAGAAATGATGATATTTACATGTCTACACATGGACGGGAAGGTGACGGGGAGTATTTTGGATGATTTCTGTTGTTGGATTTTGTAAGTTCCACTACTCCACACAGGTATCCAGTCACTGAAGCAGTGAAATACTCAAGTCAGATGAGAAGCTCACATGTAGCAGCGAGCACATACATACAACAGATAAGGAAGAGAAACAGACGACCCCCTCTGAAGCTGATAAGGCTACACGTCAGGTCAGGGCTGGTCCACCGCTGCTCTGTTGGGGTATCAGTGTGTTTGTGCATGTGTGTGTTTGTGTATGTTTGTGTATGCCTAGGCGAGGGGAGTGGATGAACAAGGGGACGTTGCTGTGAATCGTGAGAGTTTGTAAGGGTCATCCAGTGCCCACTCTGCCTCCTCCCACCCCTTCCTGACTGAGGGTTTCAGTTCTCAGGCCGGGGTGAGGAGATACAAAGAGTGAAACTCGGTCCCCTCCTCCCTCTCTTCTCCCCCTGTCTTCCTTGTTCTGAGACAAAATACGCACATACGCTGATGATATCAGTCTATTTGTTGTGTAAAAAAAGAACCATATATGTCTCCTCGGCAAAGAGCCAGGTGGGGGAGTGAAAGAAGCTCACAGGCCAGAGACCATTACCCGGTAGGAGGGGGGCATGTGTCTGTGCCGCGGGCTGGAACCAGGGCTGCCGTTGGGGCTGGTGCAGCTGGCATCAACCCCTCCTATGGAAGGTAAGTAGGCGTGGTGCAGGATGGGGAGCTGCAAGGACAGTCGACGCTGTATGCTGCAGATAGACAAGGAGAGTTATAATGTAAGACGTAGAGATGGAAAATGAGTTCATTTACTCAAGTTTACTTAAACTATTGATAGTAAGTTGTTACTACTGATTAGGCTTCAAAACAATAACAACTGTATTTAGATAACTATAATTGCTATTTTGGGACAGGATGGTAACTGCATAAAAGATAAATTCACCTGGTTAGATTTTATATTGACTACATAAGATAAAATTATTTGCAAGATTTACGTATTTCAGTTATTGACAATACCTTACAGTGCATAAGGCAGTCAAATTCCTTTACAATAGGGCCATCGCTTATCAATACTAAACAATCACCTTTAGAAGATTTTATTTATTGTAAAGTATAAACAAAGAAACAAAGGAGAGACACAGGGGACAACAGAGTGTTGCAGGGAGGATGTATTTTTTTTCGGTCTGGAAGTTAGCATTGTCCTGGTTCCCTCAAAAAAAATGCCAATGAGATATTTCCATTGGATTTTGGATTATTGCAGGAAATTAGTTCTGTGGAAAATAAAATTTGGGGATATTTATATATTTTCTTCAGCAATACAATCACCACAATTTAAGATCACTATTATGATATTTGAAGCATGTAATTTCTAGAAATAAAAAGCTTACATTAGGCTGTAAACAAACTATACAACAGTCGCATAGCTTCAGTGTCACTACCGCTGAGCCTCCTCCTACGCTAAACTTAGAATAGTTTGTAAGAGCTTGAGTCTGAACACAAGTTTGTAAAGGTCGACCAGCTTGTACATCAACTACTGGTTCTGACTTGATGACATTTGACATCCTTGACAATCTTTGTTGTCTCTTTTCTCTGCTTTTTAACACACGATAAAGCTTCAAAACTCTCGTGGCATGTTTACTGAAGTGTCATATGCGAAAAACAAAACATATTGTCTCTCGAACTTGTGTTAACCAAAAACCTTATTTCTGGCATGTGACCAAAAAACTCACTGACTTCAACACTTGGGAACCAGAAGTTCATCAATGCAAACTCATCTCTGGGTTTTGAGCAGTGCTTTAAGTGGAAAAAAAATAAGCGCTGGTACTCCCCTCATTCACTTGTTGGCATGCGAATCGGATGGCCGGTATCAGCAAAGCATCACATAATAGTCTGCTCTCTGAATTTGAACAGTGAATAAAAGATACTAGAAGACAATCCTGATTTTCACAAAATTAATTTAGTTCACATTCTCTTTGTGCCTTTTTGGAGCCACAACAACATTACCGTCTATTTTTTATTTCCTTGATTTTCCATTTATCCAACATTGACGTGACTCGTGAGTTAGCGTTAATGTGATGTTCCACTTCCACCAGAACAAATGAGTGAGTGTCACGTAGTCTGTGAGAAAATAGAGAGGCGAACATCACGTAGTGCACCATAATGTAGCCGTAATTGAAGTGTTATTAAGAATCGCCAAGAGACACTCTGAAATGGAGAGAACGGGAAAGGGTACTGGGAGCTTGTGAGTGGTCCCGATGTGACGTAAGAAGTCCCGGTATTCCAGGGGGGTAAAATCTAAAGTGGGGGTACTGCGTACTGGTACACACAAGCCCACTTAAAGCACTGGTTTTAAGATCATTCCTGCAGCCCTCTATCATTCGGTGGAATTTTGACCTTTCCCCAAGAGTCGCCACCTGTATCGGATTGGATATTTTACCTATAAACCTTTTCTCAATTATTGATGGTGCTTTTGAAAAAAGAATCTAATCACAACCAGCCTAAGCCATAAAACTTGACAGAGACAAAGTGTCGTTCATACAAGCCCTCAGCAGTTCTTCTAATTGTTTTTCTGCTTTCTTTAGCACCAACATTCCCTTCTTCACTTCTCCCGCATAAATCCCTAATCCACCGTGCCTCCCAGCTTCTGGGATCATCTGACAAAAAGAACATTTCATGCTTCCGCCTGCTGTGACAGTTCGCACCCTACCTCGCCAGAGCTAGCGCCACTGCCAGCCGTTTGCAAGAAAATTACATAACCAAATGCCAGTTATGTAAAAAATTAAGAGCGGGGGAATGAAAATTCGAGCACATTCAACGACAGACCTAGAAAAATGTCTTAATTAGGTGAACTTTAAAATATTAATGGTACACATGCCCAGTCAGTTATCCTGATCTGTTTATGATGGGAACCCAATCTTCCTTGCTTATGAAGGAAATGTTTTTTCATGTTTTTGACACATCATACAAGACACAGACACCACACTTAATAGTCATATGTACTTCTGCATGACTTAGTATTTGTCATGTCACAAGTGCTACCCTTTGTCCTCTTCTACCTTCACCTCTTTTCTCACTTCTTTATATTGGTCTCTTCTTTACCTCCTCTGCCTCTTCATCTCTCTTCCCTCCATGTGATCAAACATTCATGCGGCATGGGAATAGCTCCGAGTGTTCCTTTACTTCTGTTCTCCTCCCTGTCTATTTTCAGAGCTGCTTCCAATGCGAGCTGTAAATCACTGGTTACATAAGCCTCTGTGAGTCTCTACCTCTTTCTCTCCTCCTCCTTGTCTCCCTCACTCTCTCCTACATAAACATTCATCTCTCTTAATTCATCTTCTATATGTAAACTGCCCTCTCCTAAATGTTTTAGCCCCTCTGATTCCCTCTCTCTCTCCTCTTCATCCCTCTGTCCGTCTTTATTGTGAATTCTTCTCCTGGTTCTACTTAAATCAGAGTGAGAGGGAGAGCTCTCAATGATGCATGAGGTGTCCCCCTATTGATGAAGTCGACATTCCCCGGCTTTGCTGCCTTGTGAATAGTAAATGAATGTAGATCTTTGTCGCAAGAATGTTTTGAGTGTCCAAGACCTTCTTCTACTCTAAGTTGGGACAACAAATCAATCAGCTGCGTGTCTCTGTGTGCATTCTGTACACACACAGGAGCATATGTGCTGCACTAAGTCCAGCAGTGGTGGGTGAACACACTACACTCTGTGTAGTTACATATGTATGTTGATGTGCGTGGGTGAGAAAAGTACAGGGACGGTCCATGCTTTCGCAGGGTGCTCTGTTGCCAGAGCAACCGTCTGAGAGCTGCCGGTGGTTGCAATACGTGTGACGTGTTGTCTGATGAGAAAGCTGACAAGACAGAGGAGGAGGGGAGAGGGACACGAGGGTAGAGGTGCAGAAGAAATCTCACTGTTCGGGCGAGTTGATATCCTCCAGGGGACCTCTGTTTATTCTGGAAGGATCCATGGAGCCCCACTGAGCTTGAGGCTTCTGCTCCAAGTGGTTCTTTAGTATCGACTTCTCACCATCTGCATTGAAAAAAAGATTTAAGCATCATTAAAAAGCATGCTGGCTGTGTTAAATGGGCTGCCATACTTGAAAGTCACACTTGCCCGGCACCTTAGACGTAACTTTAGGGCTTTTCAGACCAGCCGTTGGTTCTAACACCCGAGTCTAGATCCACATCTGTTTACCATGCTGTTTGGGAGTGGGATTAGTTTTGAGCAGGGGGGATGCTTAATGCTGTTACTTTGATCCTGACACAATTAAAAAGCAATAAAAACATGCACTTACAAAAATG
Organism: Naso brachycentron; assembly: GCA_029874485.1. Taxonomy (NCBI): domain Eukaryota; kingdom Metazoa; phylum Chordata; class Actinopteri; order Acanthuriformes; family Acanthuridae; genus Naso; species Naso brachycentron. The sequence continues at coordinate 11,723,578 of JAQFJA010000008.1, forward strand.
TTTTTGTTTGAGAATGTTTACACCAGTGTGTGCATTTTCACTGCATACAGGACAAAGTAAGAATGACTGGAGTGTTTTTCTCATAATAATAATGTGTTTTTATGCAGACACACATTGCTTTGACACTCACTGACATCTGATGCTAATGTAAATCAACTTCCAGGCGCTGGGAAGGTTGACTTTAAGTTGCTGTTTGGCATCCAGGGGAACTTTACCAAAGTGTGCTAGAAGTAAACGCCCAAACTCTTCGGCAAACAGTGTGAGACAGGCTGTAATTCATTTTTTTAGGGTTAAACAGAAGCTGTCACTCTTTACCAACCTAACCAAAGGAAAAATGGCCACTGGTTACAAAACAAAAACTGTCAATCAGCCCAAATGTTAAAAAAAAAAAAAAGAAAAACCTTAGAGAAAAGTCTTAGTCATAATAGTGATCTGACAAGTGGTTATACAATGTCTGTAAACTAGTCAGTGCCCTTTTTTCCAAAAAGAAGGCAGGTTGCATAATTCGATCACATCACATATGCAGGATGATATTTAAAGCAGAGGTAAAAAAAATCAAAATAAAAATGACACTTGAATGGGACAAATTCAAAAAGCATAAGAGGAGGCAAAGAGAAAGAACGAATAAGTAAGTGAGAAAGACAAAGAATAAAGAGCCCACATCCAGACGGCGGAGGGGACAAAAAAAGAAACAAGATTTCTTCATTTTTGGGATGTGCCAGGAGGCAGACCACGAGGGTGAAACGCAATAAGAGCTGCAGTAAACAATCTTATCACTTTTCCAAAAATTGTACCTGGAGAGTAATAGAATGGTCCCCCTTTTTCCCCTCTGCAGATTTTTCTCTCCAGATTTCCCAGCACTTGCTGACCTGATTCACTGATCACAGCACTCTGCTCCGCTTGGACATCTGAGCCAGCTGAACTATTTTAAATCTGACTGGTCCTCTTTGCATTTTAGAAGAAGCCCAACCTTGTAGCTCTCACAGCTGTGTTAAAAGCACCCACATAGATATTTATAAACATTATTATGAATTCAGAATATGGAAAGTCTTAGGTTGTGGAAGTTTTATTCAAATGTCACTAAACGCCAGGGCCGAGTATTTTAACACAAATTAAAATTAAAATTAAGTTTAACAGTTTTAAAACGAAATGAATCAATCGAGTAAACTAATCTTGTGAACCTCAACATCTGTTCATTGTAGTTTTACTTTTTTTGAGTGCAGACAGTAAAACAATACAAAGAAAAGTGATCATTTACTTAAATCAAATCTAGCTTTAAGCCCAAAGCAGCTGCTTATCATACCTGAGGGCTGATCTGCAGCTGCAAACGGCTCAAAATGTAAAGGCATTACTGCTGTTTGGTATATTAAGGAATATAAGAAGGCTTAAACATACACTAGCACAGCCACAAACATGATCTGAAATGATCCCACAGCAGCCTTTTTTTCTTTTTTGCCTGAAATCAGGTCTCAGCAGCCAAATGTCAGAAAGCCACACCTTAACTGTCATCAGCTGGTGTTCTCCAGCATCACCATGTGCTGGTGCATATTCATGAAGACAGCCAGAAAGAGAAAGAGAGAAACAGGGAGAGCGAGAGAGGGTTGGAGTGTTGCTTCTCACTCTTTGCGAGTGAGCGTAATCGCTGTTGACATGGCGTTCTACTCTTATAACAGCCTCATTCACGGCGCCCCAATGCATTTAGACCAGCTCTCTCATGACTACTGATGACTTCAGTTAGAAGCCTGCGATGATGATGATGACTGTCATGCATAAGCAGATCGAGGCCAGGAGAAGTTTATGTGCTGGTGATCTTTAAAGGAGGCTTAATGACCTGTGATTTTCCCTCCATAATGTGTTTCGGATTGACATTCATGAGCAGCACCTAATGCGCCGTCTTTCTTAGAGCGTGCTTTCTTAGAAGTCCTCACGAGATCATTATCGTGAACACTTCAACAACCAGGAGACTAATACGTTTCTCTGTGAATAACAAAAAGCAGCTAAAAGCTTGCCTAGTCAAATATAAGCTTAGGAGCAATATGCGAGCAGTGCGGTATTCACTCAGTTTCATTATCACCTCTGTGCTTTTTCTCTTTAGCTCTCACTCTGTTTTTCTCACGACCCACTAATACATTTACTCTACCGTACTGAGTAGTCGACCTCAAAAATGTAGTTCACTGAAGAGTTTAAGACTCTCTAATGAGAAAAGTATTCATATTAATGAAAATGACATCATCACTGAACTTTAATTCAGTTTTAAAAATGCATATTTTTTGCCATATCTCCAGCTTCTTCTTGCTCTGAGCGAACTCGAAAGGCTCTACTAAGTTCTTTTGGAAGTTGGGAAATCAGCTTTTAATATTTTTGTCATTTCTTTCAAATTTTAATAATCGCCTCCTATTGCACTGTGATTGTTGTTGCTGCTGAAGCTAACTGGGGGCTTGTAAAAGCTGCAAGTATTTGTTCCTTTACCCAACATAGGTTTATAAGCAGTACTCTGACACTAATTTATAGGGGACAGACTCTTGGTTACACTATTTTTTCTTTATGCAAATCTGCTTCTTTTCTCTTCTGACAATCTACCATTGAAGAGATTACTCTCAACTAATGTAAAAATGGATTTAATTACTGCCACTTTATTATTTCAAGTATTTTCTATCTATGTATCCATCTATCCATCCATTTATCTGTCTGTCTTAATTATGTAATTCATGTAAAACCTTTTAATTATAGTCTCTCTACTGCATGTAATTTTCAGTTGCACACTTTTTTCTCCTCTTCCCTCCTTTTCTATTCAGTGGCAGCCCATCCTGTTTTTTTCTTCTTTCTAGGATGGCGAAGAAATAATTTGGCCTACTCTGCCTCTGATTGGTTTACGCTTATATTTTTACCCTAACCCTAACCACTGACTCTCCTCATGCCTAAACTTGACCAGTCCAAACAACAAAGGCATTAGTGCTATTTATTCAGAGGCAGAGTAGGGGAGTCATTTCTTTGCCATCCTAGGAAAAGAAAAATTGTCACCCCTGACAGACATAGAGCAGAGTAGACAACAACTTTAATCACTTGTTCTATTTTTCTATCGTCACATTTTTTTCAAATTATTTTTCTAAAACAAAACATGGGATTTCTTAAAAGTATAGAAATAACGAGGTCAAAATCTTGCAGATCTCATTTACTAACTGTCTTCTCCTTCTTGCTCTCTGCTTCCTTAAAACAAGAACACAGAGCTGCTCCATCGACCAGCTGTGCAACAGCACAGGCCTGCTTTTATTTTTGAATTGATCCTCGTGAGGGTACCGTCACATAACATTACAACCCCACCTCATATCCTTTCAAAGCCAGACATTATTTGGAATAAAGCAGGAGGCTGAGCTTCCGCTGTGTGTTTACGTGTGTGCACATGCAGAAGATCAGAAGAAGAAACAGAGGGAAGCAAAAAAAACCACATGAAAACACAAAGAAGAAGCATTAGACACGTTAGACGCGTCGCTTTATGAATGCACTCACTAACTTCCAGCAGTTTATTGCATAACGATAAACTTTCACAGCTGAGGAACTTCTCAAACAATTCCACCACGCTCTGCTCCCAATCCGCAGAGCGAGCACAGCTGTTTCTCTGCTTTACCTTCCTAAACTCAGACAGATCCATTAGACACCCCAGAGAGCGACTTTGTGCTGGCTTTGTGCATCAGATGTGCCAAATATGGCAGTTGTACATCACCATCGCCCCATGCATGTTAAAATGGAGCTTAACCATTCACTGACACAGTTTAAGGAACCTGCCATCATTATGTCTAAGAATCAGATGCATCGAGTCAAACAGGTAAACTGCAACAGGCTCGTCCTGCTAGAAAAGACAAAAATGACATGTATTGTTGTGTTTTAGCACCTGATAGTTTGTTCCTTGTGTTTCCATGTGCTTGTCTCACCCAGTGATGGTTCACCTGAGCTGCCTTGCCACCACCAGCACCATTAAACACCAAGTAATTAGATGCAAAATCACCGTTATTACCACCTTTATAATAAGCCCAGAGTTGATTAGAGTGCGACTATAGTGTGTGTAAATCTTGCTAAGCAGCAGGTACTGAAGCTGATCTCATGACTCATTCCGAAAGACGTCACAGACTTGTGCTGTCAGATGCAGCTTCTGTGTCCCTTCTTCACCTGCAGCTGACAGAAGCTCCATAAATGCAAAAAAACCAACAAATGAACAAAAAAACCTCAAGATATTTCTTCCAGCTGCATTAAAAATCCTTCACTAAAGCTACTCAGTATGCAAATGTAACATTCATGTAGCAAGGAATTATATTAGACAATATATGAGGATTTGTTTTTTATTTCTTACAAAGAACAAATTTGGGATATTTGTTATTTGTAGTTGATGGTTCTGGATGTGTGACATAAACCACCTCAATGCACATTATTCTCTCTAAAGTGAATAGGCACAAAAGGTCCTCATAACAGCGAAAACGGTACTCTACTGATCTGCATCAGACTGAGACCAACACAAGAATCTTGGTTTCTTTAGACTGTTGCAGTTCAGTTTGTAGCCACCAGTAGCAGCACTGAGCACACCCTGGCTGAGCAGTGAGTGCGGAAGAAATGGTGCTCCAACACTTCATTAGGGTAAAGTTTTTACACCAACTAAACACAAGCGCTTTTTCTCCAGACAGGTGATTGTGAGTGAGAAGAAGTAGAAGTAGAAGTAGAAGAAGCCACTCTCAGCATATTACTGAATGATGACCGAAAAGTTCACTTTTTAGGCATAGTTTGTCATCTTTTGCGCATGCAATAAAGTGAGGAGTCGGAAGAGCCTCTTCTGATTTTTTTTTGCCAGTGAGCAGGTATTTTTCCACAGGATAGAACATTTTTCAGGTGACAAACCTGAACGCCTCCAATGGGTGAAATCAAGCAGATTAGCTTAACACAACTGTGATAGTTACATGAAAACATACAGGCAGTTTCTCACCTTTCCCATCTGTGAAGTTGCGTATGCTGAGGATGTTGTTGCCATCTGGGTAATGGTTCTGTTTAATGTAGGGAGTTTTCTCTGGGGTGTCCTGCAGCTGCATGGTCACTTCCTCCAGCTCCTTGTCCAGCTTTTTAAACAGGAAAACACATGATGATGTCACGATGAGTCCATGTGGTTATGTTTTGATTTTTAAGGAAAAGAGGGGGACACAGATGAACAGACTCAGACAACCTTAATTAGACTACAAGGTTATCGACCAAATATCTCCCAGAGTCTGACTATGGAAAGAAAAAAGTTGCTGCGACTAGTGTTTTACAGTACATTTCACAAAACACTGAATAATATAAAAGGCTTCTGTCTGCCAAGGACATAACTTTACTCGTCCTCCAGCAGTGTCTGAGTAGCTCCTCATTTCCACAATCATGAACATGAGCAAGGGCAACAGTAATAATTTATCAGTGAGAGATCAAATGGAAAGCAGGGGCAATTGCCATGAGACTTTCTCAAATGTCACCCTAAGTCAGTTTGAGTGCACATTCTTTAAGAAAACAATAAGACAGATTTCACAATGTGGCACGACTCGCTCAGTCTTTTTAAGTGATCAGAGCTGCTTTTAACAAGTGACAGTCATTTCATTTAGAATTAATGAAATCACTTTTCAAGTTCAGTGGAGTTAAATCCTGCTGAACTCTCTTAAGTTGTACTTTCAATTAGATTTTAAAGCCTTTATTTGCCCTTAAGATTGCATTAAAATCCCTCCCAGAAGAACAACTCGAATGTGCACTCGTGCACTCAGACCTCTGTTATCCTCATGCGGAGGCGATGGTTATCAGTTTGAAGCCCATCCAGTCGTGAAGTGTTCGCCTGGTTTACACTGGTGACTGAGGTGGAGGTCTTGGAGTCTTCCTTCTTTTGGTTCTGAGTGAACTTTAACCTCCGGTTCTGGGTGGCTGCATCTGGGTTGGTTCTCATGGTGATGAACTAGAAGCAGGTTTATGGATATTAGTCACAGCTGCACTCTGAGATAAAATTACGGAAACTAAACAAAAAAAGCTGCACAACTGTTTGTGCTGCATTTCTCAGGTTTCAGGACTCAGTCAAGTGTGATGTGTGAATGAGGTGATAAATGAGCACTCCTGTTTCTGGCATAGCGGAGTAATCCACTCTGTGCTCGTTCACACAGAACTGACCTTGGGAACGAAGACCAGACAGAGTGTGATGGTGCTGCAGAAGATGATCACCAGTGCCACGATGCAGAACTGGACATTGGGCTGGTCCCTCGTCAGGAAAGACACCGCAGCACCAATGATGCACATGATGCCCACGTTGTAAACGCTCATCCCGATGTATTTGCTGTCGTTGAGAGCTGGGATGCTCACGTTTCTAGTCTCCCATGCCAAGAAACAGCCAAACAACTGTCAAGAAAAAAAGCAGAAGAGAAAAAACCAGTTCATGTGAAGATCTTTATTGTTTTTCATAAATACTAACACAGAGCAGCTCATAAGGAGAAAAAAAAATTGCTTAGCTTTAAGAAAAGCTTTAAAACTGAAACAAAAATCAGCTTAATTATATGATGGAGACCGAAAGACGAAGACACTCTTTTAGCGCAGCCTTAGGTTTCGTGCGTGTGCTGTTTATTTAGAGTGAGCAGTTTGTTTGACTTGTAGCAGCAGCAGCCTGCTGAATAATTCACTGTGTTCTGTGTAACGTGGCCTGCCTGCTTATTCTAAAGTCTAAATGAGAGTTAGGGGAATGACAAGCAGCAGAATTAAAAGAGCAGTCATCAAGGATTAGTGTGCCTCAGGTGTGTGAGCATGTGTGTGTGTGTGACTACAGGAATGACTCGAGCTTTAATGCTTCTTTTTGCTGTGCCGTCCCTCTCTCTGACCCGCACAGATGTGTCTTCCTGTCAATCACCTGGTATAAACTTCTGTCACCACTCCACTTCTTTGTTGCTATTTTATTATTTCACATGAGAGCCCTTCTACTTGTTACCCTGCAATTTTTCCCTCTTTCCGTCTCTCTGGTTCTGACATTTGTCGGTGGCATCCTCGGCATCCTTGACATTCTCTCAGTCTGCTTAAAATGAATTCCTGCTTTATCTCTTTGCGTCTCTGTCTGGCTGTTTCTCTTTCGTCACGCCATACATGTAGTGAGGTTTAAATAATTTACAGATGCTCCTGCTTCACTGAGGTTTTAAAACACAATTGGTGGGGAAGCAGACTTTTTTTAAAAATGTATGATATAGTTTGTTTTAGGCTTAGACATTTTTTTTTCATACCTTCATAACTTTCAGATATGTCATTCTGGTATCCTGTATATGCCATTATTGTATGTTCAAAAAACAACAACAACAACAAAAAAACCCCAAAACAAACAAACAAACCAGCAACAACAACAACAACAACAAAAAGTAAAAGCTG
>JAQFJA010000008.1:11739683-11750415 GCA_029874485.1 Naso brachycentron
CACTTCATATATAAGAGATGAAAGTAGATATAAGTATATTAATGTATTTATCAACAGCTATAACTCCTTCTGTGTGCACCCATACTATAAGTAATACAGAGGCTGCAACATAAACAAGAAATAAATGATAATTCAGACAGTTTTGATCTAAAATACTAAAAGTACAATAAAAAACACTTGTCCTCATATCTGCATATTACATTATAGACCTGTTAAAAAACATTTATTAAATGTCTCATCATTGCATGTAAATGCTAAATAAGAACATTTACAGTGTTACCAAGAAAGCAATTAGAGGAAAATCCTGTCTAGTTTTGGCAATTATAAACATAATAACTGTCTAGTTTGTAGCATGAACATTACTGCTGGCGACATGTCAGCTGAACACAATGATTTTTATGTGAAACATTGGCAGATAGCAGGCTGAAATGCGACTAAAAAACACAAAAATCACCCAAGCTGAATAACTTAAGTATAGTCATACAGAGCAAGTATCAGCAGGAATCAAGCAAATTGCCTCATTCCTCGAGTAATGTCCCCTGCATCTCACCTGCTGCAATAAATAGTTTTATGACGGCGATGTTTAAAACCAGCTCCACCTCCCAACTTGATGACCTCAGCCTCCCCACCGAGGTGATGCAATTATGAAAGGACCTTGTCTGAGTTCCTGATGCTTGTGTGTGCGCATTAAAAGCAAAGCACCTGCTCCATCACTTGATCAGCCTCTGTAGTTGAACAGCAGATGACGCACAGCAGTCACCAGTCAGGGACCAAAAAGGTTCTGGATAATTTAAATCAGCATAGACTTTCTAAGAAGGCTTCCGCTGTTTGTCTTCACAATGTGGGGCGCTCAATACTCATATAAACTCAACACCTGAATTGTGTTTTATTTTCTCTCAAAATCTTTCCAGGTGTGTTCGGTTTAATAGAGAAAATTAGACAGTCTGAGTGTCAAACTTGTTTTCTGAAGCTATTTATTAGAATACAGCTTGATTCTCTTCGACAATGTGGAAAAACGCCACTTTTTTAGAATTTATAGGAGCTTTAGAAATTCAATGATATCACTGAAGAAAGACAGAGGAAAACCATGTATCTGTAATATTATATATTTACGACTGTGTGATTTTAAACTCATGAGATAACCTTTTGTGGTTTGTAAAAGCCTATGCTTAAAGCTAAACTAACTGTTAACAAACCTAATGACATATGTTTAAAACCTGCAATTACACTAAACTGGAAATACGGATGTTTTTCTCATTTAAAGTTGACAATTTGACAGTTTTTGGACAAAAAGACTTGTGATATCAAAATGATATCAGGTCTGCAATAAGAAGGAAAGTAATGTTAATGTAAAACTGAGGCTGACAGCCTCTAGATTTTCCCTTTTCTGCTTAATAAAGTAAATAAAATCTGTGTGACAAGAGTTTTAACCATTGGGATCTTACACATACTGGAGGTTTAGCCGAACAATATTTCGGTAAAAAGAGAACTGAGAGGAAGGAAAGAAGGAAGAAGGAGCCAGCAAGGAAGACTTGGAATAAGTGAGGGAGGTGAGTGAAAGGGAAAGAGAAAGAGAGAGAGGGAAGGAAGGAAGGAAGGAGGGAGGGTAAGGGTGGTGTGCCCCTGGCTGAGGCTGACCTACATGCAGCGGGGCCATGGTGGCAGGGTAGAAAGACGCCGCTGGCACTCCAAGCCATGTGGATCTCAGCCACCCAACTTCACAGTGTGCGCATGAACAGCATCTAACTGTACGAGTGTGTGTATGTGAAAGAGAGGGAGCTTGTGTGTGTTTTACTGTAGTGTTCTAGTCACACCGGATGGGCGACCAGGATATTCCACCCCAGTGCATCTTCACAGATATTATTCTGGCTCACTTAAGAGAGAGAGAGAGAGAGAGAGAGAGAGAGAGAGAGAATGAGGTAGAGGGGGAAAGAAAAAGGATGGTAGAGAAAAAAGAAACAATAGAGATAAAATAAAAAACCCAAAAGAGAATTAGATGAAATATAATTACACTATTCTCTATGTCAGATCTACATCTTCACACAAATTCTTGCAAATCTTTCGATCTTAAATCTTCATTAAACTGCAGAATTCACATCTAACCATTCAGTTTCCATCCCTGTTAAAAGTCTCCTCCCCCTCCTTTCCTTTTCCCCACTAATGAAGATAAAACGATCGCTTTTACTTGAATGTGTCTGTCTGCATTTAAATATTTCTGCTCTCTTGCTTGCTCAAGCATCCACCCCCTTTTCTTCCTTTTTTCATGCAAGCCTGTAATCCAATTTAAAGACTAATCCTCCTGATAGGACCATGGCCCAACGACCTTCTCACCACCACTGGGCCAAATTGGCGGTGGCATGATGAAATTGTGAAGGGATTTTTTTTTTTTTTCTGTAAGAAACTGGTACAATACTTTCTTAAAAGGCTGATTCCATTTGTTTGAGACAACTTGCTGATCTATCAGCGTCCAAAGACTAGAATGAAACTGGAGCTTCATGCAGGGAAATTAACAGCTGGCTCTGTTTTCTCATTCTGCTCTCTGATGATCGTGTGTGACCACAGGAGCCCATCCTTGTTTCCTCTCCCTGCGTTTACTCAGCATGCTTTAATCTGAACCATTAAATTGGTCTTGACTTGTCAGCGTACGTGTCAAGGCTCACATTTTACCTTAGTGTGACATTTTAGCGCCTTTACTGGCATCCAATGGCTATGAAGTATAAGTCTCATGAATCGTCTGGCTAGCAAAAAAACCAGAAGAGTGCTGCAATCCCAGTTTGGTCATAAAATGTACTGCATAGTGCTTCAGTTAGTGTGTGCCTGCCTGCACTTTCAGCAGAGGAGGCCACCACAGTGGCCAGCAGAGAGCAGAACTAAAGTTTGAAGTTGTTCTGCATCAGAACATATCAAAGTCTAAAATCATCCTTCTTGTTATTTCCATTACTGCTACATGTTGCGAGAGGTGCGATGCAGGAGCTGTTAGTCTGAGATATGATGAAATCTGAAGTGAGGAAAACAGCACAAGTAAGGTCAAGGTTTTTAAGTTGAGTGGTACGAGGTGGAGAAGCACAAAATCATTTTTCTGTTGAACTGTTTGCACCACAACTTCAAAAGAAGATGCTTCAAAGTAAAGAAGGTGGAGCTACTAGTCTGTCCACATGTGCAAAAGCACACAAAACACATGCAAACACATGCACACATGTTTAAAAAAAAAAAAAAAGACTTAAGACAAAAATATCACACATGCTGGCGGGAGCACCAAGATAGAAACAAGTAGATATGTGCTCTAAAACACTTATTAAGTCACTCATGCATTCTCACCAAATTACAGCATAATGGCACAGATACAAATACACATCTCTACATTACAATGAAATGTTCACAAAGTGAGATCAACACACACACACACACACACACACACGCACGCACGCACACACACACACGGGTGCAGCTCCCTAGGCTCCAGCAGGGAGCTGCCTTAACTGATTTATTAAGAGCTAAACGCGTCATTAGTGTAAGCGGCTAACCCTGAACATTGGGCTCATTAGAATATGTAAATGCTGTGGTATAGCCTGGCAGTCTGCTAGATTGCGAGCAGAGGCTTTCGTTATCACAGGCTCCAACTGCTTTTATGGCTGCCAGCCTTTAACATAACTCCCTGTCATAGCGACAGCTTTCATCAAAGCTCCCATCTGCACATGATGCAGCTTAGGGCTGTATGTTGGGTGTGTGTGAAATGGCCTTATGTCATTGTTGCCACAGTTGCAGAGGAGGTGGGTACATCATTATAGACAAATGTACAGTACAGTGTTTGGGGAATAGGTAGGCTATATTAATTGGGAGGTAGTATAATGCTAGAGAAGTGGGAATACTGTCAATGACATCTGGGTACTGCTGGGAAGAGGGTACGTGTCTTTGGGGGTATAACAATACATTGTTACAGGGGCGGTGAAGAACTTTCCCCTGTGGGCTTGTATGCAGCTGTTGAAGACTTAAGAGATAATCTAGGTCTTGAAAGGAAAGTCACAGACAGTGAATGAGCCTGGATGGAAAAGTGTGCTTGCTTGTGCCACCTTCGATTTTTAAGGAACTCCAAAGATCCATACTTGAGCCACTTGATGTTTGCTCTGTTGCCAATGGAGGGGTGGTTGCTGGTTTGCTGGTGTCATCATTCGGAGCCAGAATCTGTGCAGCAGTGATCAGTGGATAGAGTTGCAATATCAAGATCAAAGGTTATGGTTAGCTGTCAATAATGATGTTACACCACCATTTTTTTAGCATTAAATAACTAATTAAAACCAAATTTATCATGTAAACAACACTCAAACGTATACTGGTACTGCAGCCAGACACCAGGGGGCGATCAAGACGTTTTACCTTCACTTTTCAGGAGCTGTCAACTATCATGTCCTCCATCTTTATTTATGTCAATCGCTGAAATACACAAACACCTTGTAAGTGAATTGACTCCTAATGATGTATTTCGTCAGCATTGTATGCCATCAGCAAGCTAGCCTGGAAAACACACAGGAGGGAAGATCGTTCAGACTGTGCAGAATTTGTGGAAATTAGCACTCAGTCTACATTTTCCACACCCAGCCTATCCCAAGGAAAATTAAACCATCCAGTCCACACAAACACACTCCTTTTAACACCTGGCTGTCACTCTTTATCTGAAGGACCATAATCAGGATTTGTAGCTCTGAAGAAGCTCATAAATCCTGGTTGACTCGGTGACAAATGGAAAGTACCAAGAACGGGGGATAAGCCATCAGATATGACAAGTTACTCTCACACATCACCTCACCCTTAGGTTTGACTTCATTTCTTTCTCTATCTTTCTCACTCTCATTTTCCTTTTAGCTACCTTCCTTGTAGCAGTCCCCTTTTTTAGGTGCTTAAAACAGGCCTTATTCTGGCCTGTTTGCCAACATGCAGACAGGCCAATGGTTGATGACTCCAAACCTCATCTGCAAGTGGACAGACTGTCCACTTCAGGACAGATGGACCCTCAGTGACCCTCTAAATCAACAGTCCCAGAGATTAGTGGAGGTATTTTTCAAAAGCAAGGAACAACACACACTCAGCACATATTTTATTGTACATTTTCTAACAACAAACACACACATCTCTTTGCCCCCAGCCATAAAAGTGATACATCGCAGGAATCTCATTTTAATGTCCTCTATAAAATTCTGCTCCAGTTTCTGATTGAGGGGCTGAGGATGAAATTCATTGATGACCTTTTCCCTCTTTCTATTTCATCGTTCCACTTGCGACATTCCCTCTCAACTCATTCTTATTCCTTTCCCCTTTTCTTCTCAAGGCGATAATTTTCAATTTGGTTCAATACCAGAACAGCCTTCAGTGCCACTACCCTTTATTGCCCACCAGTCAGAGTAATTATGGACCACAATACGCTGACATAAAAGCCCAGCATCATTATGTTAGTAATAACCCTTTTTCATTTTACCTGCTTCACTACATCTCCCATCATCCTTTGTCATACAAACGCGTGCCAGAAATGGACTTTACGGCCAAGAAATAATTTCCATTGTTTTCCAGTCATTTTCTCTTCCTGGCTGTTTGCACTGCCTGATACAAGATCATCCTATTATATCATATAATATCTTCCTCAGGAAACGATCTGCCATGTTAAACATTAATTGAACAGGCGGACAAAATGTATTTAAATCCGCCACAAGCGAGTGCAATATGTTCACAGAATGAATTAATTTGCTTGCAGATACTTCTCTACTCGCCTACCTAATAACATCAAATGCAACAGTGACTGTAAATGACCTTTCTTAAACCTTGCAAACATTCATTTTTGGATATCCTTTATGCAGAGGAAGAAAAATGGCTGTGGAAATCCCCACAAGTCTTTTTCCTGTTAGAAACAGCAAATGGCCCAAACCATTACTGTATTCTCTTGGAACATGCTGTCATTATGATATTTGATTACCCACGTTGCATATGGCCAGTTATAAGAATCTGTACTTCCAGCAGAGGGAAACCGCAGTATCCTCTTTTGAGGAATCTCTGTGTCTGTCTGTCTCTCTCTCTATCTCCCCCTCTGTCCCTGCAAACCAAGAGCAGTAATTGAGTCCTTTGAGGCTCCGAGTTGCCATGAGCCCTGTGTTGTGGTTGCTTAATTGGCCCTGTTATTCACAAGCAAGCCACAGTGTACTGTACTGCATTAGTGGTAGAGGGCTACGACGATTGTTTGTCTACTTTTTCCAAGGAGAGCAGATGGCAACATTTATACTGACTGCAATTTTGTAACATATTCTATGCATATCACATTAGGCTGTGTGTCTTTGATTGGAACTGTTTCTTCTACACAGCTCATACATTTCTTTGTTGTTATGTAACTCAATCCTTTCTTGTTACTCACTTTTTTACTCTGTCCATCAATGTCATCTTTACCATCTCTACATCTACCTGTTTCCTTCTTTTCAGTTTCTTTAAATTATCTTTTCCTTTAACTCTTCCTCCAAATTGTCGATCCGAAATCATTTTCATCATGTATCCAGTCTAAAAGCTGTACATTTTTCACCATGAAATTGCATTTCTAAGGCTTTATCAGTAGCTTTAGGCTGTGTTATTGTGTAACAGATGCTGCATAGTAACACAGAGTAAGTGACACCACAGATCTGTTCACTAATTTTAAAAATGACACTTAAAACAGCACTATCTGCTCACATTTTTGCACCTTTAACAAATCCAACCTATTCTCAAACTTTCAAACTATGACCCTTGTAGGATCACCCCATTTGCTTTTCTTACAGCCAAGACTTGACAAGACCCACTTAAGAGACTCGTTGGGATGGATGTTTTCTGCAGTGCTAGCCTCATAAGCTTATAAGTGTGTGCGTAATATCATATGGATGTTAATAGAGGCACACAGCATAATAGAGCCCCTCTCCTCTGCAGCCCTCCGTCAGCTGGCCTCAGCGACAGGACTCGGGTGTTTGGAGAGCTACGCCGTGCTGCAAAAATGTCCAATTATTGTACATGTATTTGCGGGAATTAAGTTGTACTGTCTTGACACGAGAACAGTGACCAACCTTATGTCAGCCCTTCTGTGGTCACTTGCTTCATTAAAGGTCTCTCAGCAGGTGGAGGGAAATTACACCTAATGAGATTATTTCACCTTAATGGCAGTTTTTCAGTTTTTTTTAAGAGGGGCAACATTTTAAAGCCTGAAAGCAAACTGAAACTCACAATGATAATATTTTTTGCCTTCTCTATAAGCCTGGCACTAGCAGCAAAGCAGTCTCTCACTTTTTCCCCTCTGCTTGTCTTTCTCACCATGTACTTCCCATCTTTTCCTCTGCCTGTCTCTCTCTGACTGAACAGTCTGTTCATGTTCTTCCCATTTTTCATCTTGTGCTCCTTCCATGACTCCATCACCGTTTTGCCAGTCTTCCCTAAATCTTCTTACTCTCAATGTTCCTTATTTTTCCTGTCAGTTAGCCGCATTTCTCACTCGTTTCCTGAATTTATCTTTTGCTCCTTAATACACCGTCTTGTTTCTGTTCCTCTTCCATTCCTGCCCTCTCTTCATTCTTTCTATTCTCTGGTCCCAATCCATTGCCTGCTGGGTCCGGCCTCTTGCTCGACCCCAGGGAGAGACCTAATGATGCGGAAATGCAGCAGTGCTCTGCAGGAGCTTCATGATATACCATGGAAGCAAAAAGGAATCAAGCACACGCTCGCTCCTATAAAACCACAAATTTAAGCACACAAAAAAACACGCACACTACGCAAAGGAGCATTTGCAATTGTACTCCCACGTGCCTGCATACACGTGTCGGGGGCAGGTAGTGACAAGAACATGGCCAGTGTGCCACACTGAGGGCAAAGGATAGAGAATTATATGATAGGAGCATCAATAGCAGCCTGCAGGAACTGACACAATGAGTTCAACGCCATTGGCTTAATATCACAGCCCTGCCAACACCTCACAGCCTCTGCATGGGAGACACACGCACACACACACATGCACACGCATGCACATACCCACACAAGCATGGGTGAGTCAGACACTCCCAGGGGCCTCTCTCCACCTAGCTAAAGCTTGGCTCTGACAAACACAACACCTTATGGTTGGCTACTGGCGCCCAAGGAAAAACAGCAACACAGACATAATCCTAATTCCATCCCTGTACTGTCTCTGACAGTCCACACAGCACAACAATGTCTTCATGCATTTTATATACAGTAGAATATACCTGCAATCATGCAGGCTTTAATGTAAGCTAGTGAAGTATTCACGCATTGTTTATGTTTAACGCCAGGCTAAATGTGTGTAAATAAGAGTGTTTAAACATCAGTGTGTGTACAGTACAGTCTGAACAGCCCTTTGCCACATCAACAGCAGGCAGGAAATCCATAAGTGCTTAGCAGTCAATTACTTCAACTGTCATCAGCCTGCCATTGACTGTCTCCCCAAGGACAGGAACCCGTCACACCAAAGAATGATGCAGCCCCACCAATTATAGCAGAGGAGGATCTCACCTGAGTCATGGAGGTGAGGTATGGACCCAGGCAGGAATGATAAGTCAGATAATTTCCACTAACTGATCACTGCAATACTGAAATGCATGTAAATAATTTATGAAGTTAGTCTACAGGGTCTAAATGATCAATTACATACAACAGTGTTCATGCTCACCTGCAGAGAGAGAGATTCTGCTTCGTGTGGACTGAAAGCAGTGCTTGTATCGTATGAGCAAAAAAGATGATATATTGAAAAAAACAACAACAACAAAAGCACATTCGAGGTAGATGAGGTCACATATATTTCTTCTGCTTAAGTGCACCAGACAATGAAGCTTCCAGAGTTTCATTTCCGGGTCCTCAAGGTAGAGATTATTAAAGGGAGCACCCTCTTAGTTTTGTAAAACACACACATACACCTCAGTGGTAGCCTCTGACGCACATATACACATGCACACACTTGCTCTCCATTCAATTCTAGCCCATTTCTTCACCAATCCAATATTTGTGTTATAGCTCCGAAAACAAACCCATTGGCTCATTCTCACTGATGGTGGCCTTCCCTCCGGGGCAGTTAAAAGTAGGGAAAAGGATGCCAAGAAAGTGCCTATTTAGAGAGGAGATCAAAGCACAAGACAAACGCTATTTGGACAAATAACTGTGCCTCATTGTTTTCCCATTTTAGCGAGAACATATGCTTTACCCAGCAATGGCCTGGACACTGTTAAGAGCAACAAAACACCTGTGTAGTTCGGTAGAGGCTGTCCACACAACAATCTACTCTGTTGGATTTCCAGGACGATTTTAGTGCATCGCATCAGCACACATTGGCATTACCTGATGCACACTAACAACAATCTCAGAGTCACTTTCAAAGGCCTCTCACTGTATTCTAAACACACATAAAACAATGAAGTCATGTAAATTTCCCTGGTGCTTACAGACATGCATACCATTATCTTTCTGATTTGTGTCATGTGCCATCTAGATCAATCACAGTGAGAGATAATTCAGATATAAAAGCTTGCGTATGCATGATGAAAAAAGGTGGTGGTGTGGTGAGCCAAGTGACAGCACAGATACTTACTGTCACTTGGCCAACCTGGTTCCAACATGTTTAGACAGAGCGGAACTCCTTTTGATGAGTCAACTGACATTAACGCGTGAAATTGGTGGCACGTACCTTTAAATCCATTAAATCCATCTTTTATGACCTCTCACTGCCCTTTTTGTAATTCCAGACATGTCTGTCTGTCGCCATACTGTATTTTAAATGAAGAGAGATAACGACATTAGCGACGGAGTGATCTCTATCCGCAGAATATAGCATCGACGGATCGAACAGGAGATAGACGATTAGAGCGAGAGTAAACCCCAGCAAAGCAGAGTAATAGCTTCTCTCTGATGTCCCGGCCACATGGAGATGGCAGCGTGACAGAGAGATTATTATTGTCGTCAGATGGTCAGATGGTGGTTGTTTTCAGGCCTCAGCTGGTTCGGTTTGGCCATCGGGATCATCACCAGGTGCTGCCACGTCCTCCCTGGGCACGAACCCACCATTGGAGGGCACTGCAGGGTTGGCACATTCAAGTGCAGGCAGGGTTGTGACTAGAATAATGTTGGAAATGCAACTCCCAATATTTTCTTCTCTTTTCACTTGCAAGATTTAGATGATATCAGGATGATCTGAATGAAAGACGACAGAAAGAGCAAACAGAGGAAGGAAAGAACAAAAAACACTTGGACAAGCACACTAAGAAGAAATTAAAATAGAAAAGAAAGCACGAACAAAGGGAGGAAAAAGACAAGAGTACACAGTCTGTGGAGTTTGCTGTTTGAGCGCGTGTGCTTGAATTAATTTAGTCCAAAATGTAAGAATAGAATTTCCACCCTGATTGAGGCAGATTAATTAAAAACCAAAGCCTTGTTAATTATACCCAGCTATCTCAGACAGATGAGCCCTCTGATACGCTCGCTGTCCCTCTCCACAAGGCTCACCTCACCTCAGCTCCTCTGCCGCTGTCCCACTTTAACTCCAGCTACTCTGTCTCTACTAGGCCTACATTTACACATCTGGAATATTTTATTTAACCTTTATTTGTACAGGTAATCTCATTGAGACATGGTGTCTTATTCTCTAGATAGATCTGTTTAGACTGCAGATAAACTTTTAAGTCTAACTTCACCCTTTGTCATGGGAAACCTTCAGCATTTCATTGCCAGCGTTGCT